>CAXAKX010000298.1:0-53624 GCA_963969525.1 Ontholestes murinus
GGTGGAACACCGTCATATTGGAACCATTTTAATCTTGCTTGTAATGATAAATTTAAACAATCGAGCGTATCTTCAAATGTTTTCTGAAGAAAATGAAAGTAATCAGTTTCACTTAGTGAGCTTTCAAAAATATATGGACCGAGAATTATTAATCCAAACACACCATGGATTAAACCCAAATTTAATTTGTAGTTTTCTCTGTGAAACTTCTCGTGGATTCTCTTCATCTATGTTCATTGTGGCGATTAAAAATACCACAATTAGTGAATCGCGATTCATCTGTTCATAATATTTTTGTAAGAAACGTATTATCCTCTTGACAAATGGGTTTATACCACATGCAGAAGGCCATTTGATAATTACAAAATTATTATTCTTATGCTGGTTTTTCATTTTTATTTAACTTTGTAGAACTAATAATTACAATATTGCTATTATTATAAACAACCGCAATTGTTTTACTTTCACCTTTTTCGTGGCTACCCATGTTTTATTTATAATAAAATTTAAAATGACTATAACTCTCTCATTTTTAGAAATAACTGTCGTATGCCATATTGGATTAAAGAGACCTTTTGAATGAGGTCACAGCCAACTATGGTTTCCATTTAAAAAAATGTAAGTTTGCATCATATCTCGGAAAATAATGGCGATAAAAATTTTCTGATTATTTTTTATTAATCTACATAAAATTATCTAAAACTTTGTCCTTTACAGTTTTTCTCTATCTGTTATAATAACCGAGATATATTGATTTGAAAAAATTGACACTTTTTACTTTTTTCAAAATATCTAGTTACCCTTGACTTTTTTGAAAACTTTGAAAGTGGAATTTTATTCGTCTCGTAAATCTACACTTCTTTCCCAATGTAACCATTTCTCTATCTCTTATAGTTTCCGAGATCCCCATAGAGAACATCGAAAAAAACTCACCCTGTATATACCCTTTTCTCTCCGTTATCACAAATATTGCGATATTTAAAATATAACTTTTAAATCCACTGTAGTGGAAAGGGTTAAGGAACAAAAAATAGTAAAATATTTAAACATACATATTTCATAACTTATACTTATACAATTAATATTTTGTGTAAGCTTATTCTATTAAGCAAATAAACAAACCTTTTAATCCTGAAACTTCCCATAATCGGTGTAAATTCCGTTTATCTGGCGGATGATAGCGTTCCGGCGATAAGCACTATTTAACGCAATCCTCTTGAACGTTTAATTAAATCACAATTACCATATTGCCATCATTGACAGCGATTAGCAGGCGCGTTATCGCGGCGACTGCCGACAATTAAGGGCGGCTGAGAAGACCGGCCGCCCTTTCTCCCCCAAGATTTCCCGCCGGCCTGCCGACCGACCGAACGACCCCGTTTTCAAGGGGGGGATAGGGCCGCAATAATTGCCGACAACAGCAACAATTAATTGCAATTTACCAGTTTGCCTACGCCGCTATAATTAATACTGACTTATTCAGTGGATATTATTAAATATACGGCCGCAACCCATTAGGGCCTTAATGTGTAACCGGGCCTGGCCATCAACTATACATGAGTAATTAACTGATAACCGATCGATTTTCGATAAGCTTTTATCCACAACGTACAATTCAATAGGTTTATACAGATATACTTTTTTACTGACGAATACAAATACAGTTTACCTATTTTTAAACTTGTTAATAAAAAACTGTTTATTCTACCAACAAAAATATAAATATTCAGATCTATCTTAATTGATTTAGAATACAAGAAATTTTGCGATTGTTACTACGAAATTATTCATGATAATCACTTACTACGTTTTTAGCATTAAACATTTAGTCTTAGTAAGACTCATTGTTGTAGATTTACGAAATGTTTTTATGTTTTTCTAATTATTACTAAACATTTTTATTTAGTGTTATTTAGAGAACGGAAATATATCTACTTGTGACTAGTATAAAGACTTTTCAACTACACTTTTATCTTTATTTAAGAAAAGGCTTTTCCCCACTTGAAACTCGCTCTTTCCTTGAAGTACACTAGAATGTTTGATTACAACAGAAACTTGGATTTATGATGATTAATCAAAATCAGTTACAGTTTCCAAAGCAATAAAGTACTCGAGTCCAACACGAAAAATAACAACTACGTATTGATTTCCCATACCAACTGTCACGTTTCAAATCCAGCGCGGATTGATACCTATAAAACCGTCACTATCAGATCGAAGCGTTTTATAAATATCACGCGGGATCTTCGGCGAAGCCCTTTAAGCCGGCGAACTTTTAATAGTTTCCGCGCGGCCTTGTTAAAATTTCCCGGCGCGAAACTTCCGGCGCCCCTTTATCGCGTCTTGAGGGGCGGCAAATTGGCGCGAAAGGGTCGGCGAGTCGAAGGGGGATGGTGGGGGGGGGAAACCTTTTGACGGCGGTGTTCTAAAATTGAAACGTGCGGGTCGGGCGAAGTTGATAATTGGATGCCCTGTTGTTCGGGTAATAACATGGAAACAGTTTTTAGGCGGGAACATCGGGACGGGATTGAGTGGATTTGCGAAACTCGCAGGAGGTTTGAGTTGTTCAAAGTTTTCTTTCGGCGCTACGCGAAAGGGTGGCATTGTATTTTAAGGGAATACAGTATTAAGATTTATTTTACGTTTTTTATAATGAGTGAAGAGTAAATAAATCTGAATAATAGGTCACAAAATCGATCCCTGGGGAACAATTTATACATGCGAAAATATATGTTGTGAGGTTTTCCTCAATTCAATTCGACCATTTTTTGAAATATTCTCTATTGTATGTATGTATTTCAAATAGTGCTAAAGATTTTGATTTGGAACTTTAAACTTTGGTTTATATTCTTTGTCTGAAGAGCTGAAAAGCTTTTAGGAAAACTTTTATGAATCGCAAGCGAGTGTTTATTGGAGATTATAATTTTTTTACTGCTTTTTGCATCAATCAATAAATGTATTATATTTTCATAAAATGGTGATGTGATCATCAGAGTGCTTTCCCTATATTTTTCACGAAAACTATGAGGTTTACTCGAAATAGTTATTCTTAATAATTTTCTAAATTTTGTATTATTTACAATTACGTTGCCAAAATTTGCTTCTTTACATTTCTGAAATATTTTCTAGGGGTGTAGAAATTTTTAAGAATTGATCTTCTTATTTTTAAAAATTTTCTTCAAGAATTTTAAGATTTGCAAGATTTTCCCATCTATTTTACTAGAAGCTTTTAGGAAGTTTTTTGATGACTAGAAATCATCTCATAAATTTCTAAAATATTTTTCAGGTGTCTTACAACCAAAGTTTTCTAGTAATTTCTTCTTCAAATTGCAAGATTTTCCCGTCTACTTTACCAGAAGCTTTTAGGAAGTAATTTTTTGGTAATTAGAAATTGTAAGCCATTTTAGAACTTCTCTTCTAAATTTTTTAAATAGTTTTCTAGGAATTTCTTCTCCAAATTACAAGATTTTTCCACCTATTATACTGGAAGGTATTCATATTCATTCATTCAATCATATCATAAAGATGACTAGAATTTTCAAGTCTTTCTAGAATTTCTCTCCTAAATTTCTAGGATATTAATGGAATTTATTGTATACATATACATATACATATACCAACCTTATCATTCTTTACAATTAAAGATTTCTCTTCTAAATTTCAAACATTGTCATTAATTTCTTAATCACATGGGAATAATCAACAATAGTTCTTCCAGATTTTCATAATCTCAATAGATCTTCTTTATTTTTTTTGGTTTGTGGAATTAGTATTATTATTTTTTTTATTTTTTTTTTAAATAAATATTCGAGGGTTATAGAAATTTTTAAGAATAAGAATTTTCTTATAAATTTCTTGCTATTAAAACTAAAATTATTGACTTATTTCAAAAAAACAAAACCAAATATTGTGGATTAGAACTGAACGTATATGTAGGGTGGGTGGGTGACCTTTAACCACCCTTCAATCAGTAAAACATACGAGAAAGTTTTAATGGAAGGAAATTAAAATATTAAACGGTTTTTGCATAATTAAAATCAATAATTTTCTGCGTTTAAACTTTTTTTTTTAAATTAAAAACCCTCGTTTATGTTATAGTAATTGGAGGGTGAGATAGTGAACACCCACCCACCCTGCATATGCGCGTAAACTAAAACCGGAATTTAGTTATATTTTTTTTGCTATTAAAACTAAAATTACTGACTTATTTCATAAAAACAAAACAAAAAATTGTGGAATAGGAGTAAACGTATATGTAGGGTGGGTGGGTGCCCTCTAACCCACCCTCCAATCAGTAAAACATACGACATAGTTTTAACGGAAGGAAATTAAAATAATAAAAAGTTTTTGCACAATTAAAATCAATAATATTTTTCGTTAAAACAGTTTTTTTTCAATTGAAAACCATCGCTTATGTTATAGTATTTGGAGGATGGGATAGTGGCCACTCACCCACCCTACATATACACATAAATTTAAACCAGAATATACTTACAAATTTCTTGATATTAAAACTAAAATGACTGACCTATTTAAAAAAAAAAAACAAAACCATATGTATTAGATGTAAACGTATTTGCAGGATGGGTGGGTGGCCTCTAATTCACAATCCAATCAGTAAAACATAGGACAGAGTTATAATGGAAGAAAATTAAAATATTAGTTTTTTGCACAATTAAAATCAATAATTTTCTTTATAAAACTTTTTTTTCAAATTAAAAACCCTCGCTTATGTTATAGTAATTGAAGGGTAGAATAGTGGCCACCCACCCACCCTACATATGCACTTAAACTTAAACCAGAATTCACTTAAATAATACATTTCTTGCTATTAAAACTAAAATTACTGACTTATTTCCAAAAACAAAACCAACTATTGTGGATTAGATACAAACGTATGTGTAGGGTGGGTGGGTGGCCTCTAACCACCCTCCAATCAGTAAAACATACGACAAAATTTTGATGGGAAAACCCTAAAATATTAAAGATTTTTGGACAATTAAATTCAATAATTTTCTTCGTTAAAACAGTTTTTTCAATTGAAAACCTTCGCTTATGTTATAGTAATATGAGGGTGGAATAGAGGCCACCCACCCACCCTACATATGGATGTACACATAAACCAGAATTTACTTATAAATTTCTTGATATTAAAACTAAAATTACAGACCCATTTCACAAAAACAAAACCAAAAATTGTGGTTTAGATACATACGTGTATGTAGGGTGGGTGGGTGGCCTCTAAGCACCCTCCAATTAGTAAAACATACGACAGAGTTTTAATGCAAGGAAATTAAAATATTAAAAGTTTTTTGCACAATTAAAATCAATAATTTTCTTCGCTATAACAGTTTTATTCAATTGAAAACCCTCACTTATGTTATAGTAATTAGAAGGTGGGATAGTGGGCACCCACCCACCCCACATATACACTTAAACTCAAACCAGAATTTATTTATAAATTTCTTGCTATTAAAACTAAAATTACTGATCTATTTTACAAAAACCAAAACTAAATATTGTAGTTTAGATATAAACGTATATGTAGGGTGGCTGGGTGGCCTCTAACCATCCTCCAATCAGTAAATTATACGACAGAGTTTTGATGAAAAGAAATTGAATATTAAAATGTTTTTGCACAATTAAAATCAATAATTTTCTACGTTAAAACAGTTTTTTTTTTCGATTGAAAACCCTCGCTTATGTTATAATAATTAGAGGGTGGGATAGTAGCCACCCACCCACAGTACATATGCACGTAAACATAAACCAGAATTTACTTATATATTTCTTGCTATTAAAACTCTAACCACCCTTGAAACTGTAAAACATACGACAAAATTTTAATGGGAAGACATTAAAATATTAAAGGTTTTTTGTATAATTAAAATCAATAATTTTCTTCGTTAAAATTGTTTTTTTCAATTGTTATCCTTCGCATATGTTATAATAATTGGAGGGTGGAATAGTGACCACCCACCCACCCTACATATACACCTAAACTTAAACCAAAATTTACTTATAATTTTTTTGCTATTAAAACTAAATTTACTGACCTATTGCACAAAAACCAAACCAAATATTGTGGTTTAGATGTAAACGGATATGTAGGGTGGGTGGGTGCCCTCTACCACCCTCCAATCAGTAAAATATACGAGAGGGTTTTAATGGAAGTAAATTAAAATATTAAAAGGTTTTTGCAGAATTAAAATCAATAATTTTCTTCAACAAAAGTTTTTTTTTAATTTTGAATTATTTTTGTATCCACCCTTATTTAAATAATTCGAAACGGTTTATTGTGCAATCTTTAGTTTTTGGACAATCGAAACAGTGCTTAAATGACGTTCTGACTTGACAATATCCATGATTTTATCGATATTTTCGACAATTGGACTTCCAGTGCATAGTACATAAAAAACTTAGAAGTAATTTTTAAAGATTAACGTTGATTTAGACTTCGGGTGTTCCACAAGGGTCGAATCTAGTACCCCTGCACTGTTTAATCCTTTAGGACCCATTCACATTGGGCAACTGCGTGGTGTAACTCGTATCGTTTATTAGTAATTGGCTAAAAATAATATTAATAATAATAATTTAATATTTTCTCGAAAGATAAGTATTTTATGAAAAAAAATGTTTTAATAAAACTTAACCAGTTTCTCATTCCCTTTAACTTTTGTTTGAAAAGTTTTGTAATATTTTTCATATTAAAGAAAATTTCGAAAAAAAAAACAAAAAACGGCCTGGAGTAAACATCCACTACCGTTTTTTGAATGTTCACCAAAATCTTTTCAGTTCCAGTTTTTCACGATTAAACCTTAAGTTTAAAGTTTAATCTCAATCGGATCATTCGTTTTTGAGATACAGCGCCCACAGACATTTTCATGCACGAAAACAATACTTCCCCTATATATACTATATAGGGAAAGTAACAATCAAAGATAAAATTAAGAAATTGGCAACTCTTTTAAAAACAATGCGTTTTCTTAAATATTTTGTAATCAATATCTTAAGTGTTTTTGTGGTGATTTAAACTCACCACAAAAACTTTATGTTTGATAATGAACAGTGAATGTTCGAAACTATAGTCACAGCAATAAATATTTTTACTTTCCCTATACACGTAGTATATAGGGGGAGTATTGTTTTCGTGATTTTTTTTTGAAAATTTTTTTTTGCGGAAATATCCGTTTTGAGGTCCCCTGAACCCAAAAAACTAATTTCTGGAAAAAAAAATTCTGTGTCTGTGTGTGTGTGTGTGTGTGTCTGTCTGTCTGTCTGTCTGTCGGTGGGCGCTGTATCTCAAAAACGAATGATCCAATTGAGATGTAACTTTAAACTTAAGGTTTTATCGTTAAAAACTGGAGCTGAAAAGCTTTTGGTAGAGATTCATAAACCGGAAGTGGATGTTTACTCGAGGCGTTTTTTTGTTTTTTACCAATATTTTTGTAAATATACAAAATATTATGAAACTTCTCAAACAAAAGTTAAAGGGCGTGAAAAATTGAACAACTTTTATAAAAACATGTTTTTTATAAAATTCTTAACTTAAAATTGCCAAAAAATTAAAAATTGAAAATTTTGCATTTTTTGGCAATTGCTAGTAAACTATTGAAGCTACATGAAATTTATATAACAAATAGTTGTAGAGAATTCAAGACTGAACAAATTATAAAGAATAGTTTTTTTTTGCCTAAACCTCATAGTTTGGGAGAAAAATATAGGGAAAGTACTATGATGGCCACATCACCATTTTTTGTGGTAAAACAAAGTTAAAGTGTTTTAATTAAGTTTCAACTGTATGTTTTAATTATTTTAGAATATTTAAATCGATTAAAAAAAATCGAGAAATTTTATAGAGTACATGTTCAGTGGCTTTTTGTAATAACTTAACTATTTTTAATCATACTACTACTAAACATCTTTATTCACAGAATGAAAATAAAATATAATACTTGTAATGTATAAAATAAAATAAATTCTAACATAACTGGTCTTCTGTTTCATGGCTATCGACCAGTTGTCTTTCAGCCCTTTTAATCATATTTAATTTCTTTAGTGTGTTTTTGGCAACTTATAAATTGTCTCTTTGTTGATAAATTTCTAATTGCGTTTAATCAAATTTCACTTGGTAGTGTTTAAGTATTTTAAGCCAATTTTCTATAGTTTTTTATATGTTTAAATAATTTAAAAAAATGCTCTAACGTAAAATTCGATTTTTTAAGTTTTACTTTTTTGAAATTGTTTTATGTATTGAAAAATTGTGATATGTTCTTGAATTCTTTCCCTTTCCCTATACTGCTTGTTTTAATTTTATTTAAAAAAAACATTCGATTTGGAACAAAGGGACACAAAACGAATGATAATTAACAAATAAAAATACAAAAAAAAAGTTGAATTAAGAAACCTTTGAAATTGAAGAAATAAAAATGAAATATTAGTTAATCTTTATAAAAAAAAAACTATCGGTGTAGGAATCAAGACAAAAAAATAGTTAAATCTTACAAAAAGGCCGACAGATTAACCATTGACAAATGTACTTTAAATTTGTAATTGTATAGTTAATGTTTTTGTTATGTATTGTATTTATTATAAATGTTTTTGGTAAAAAAAACTGATTTAGGTTAATTTGTTTTCAAAAATAATTTTGAAATTCTCTTTTTAAAAAGTGTTTAACTCTATTAGTAAATATTCGTTTTTGATAAAGTAAAGTACATTTTTATTTTCTATAACTTAAATGATCAACTTTTTTTTTAATATCCAAAATTTTATTGATTGTTTTGATCTGTTTATAGAAATTAGAAAAAATATACAGAACAGATTAAGGTAAATATTTATTGGTTTTTAACTACAAATTTTTAAAAGTTCTTATCTCTTAGAGTAATATTTCGTTTTTTTTGATAAAGTAAAGCAAATTTTTCTTTTTAAAACCTTAATGATCATCAAATTTTTAAAAGAAATTTTAAACTATTTTTGTAATCTTTCTTTTTTGAATTTTTTTATCATAATTTTAATGATTTTTTATAGAATAAAATAAAGGATGTAAGTCAATCTTTTAACTGATTTTTTTTAACAAATTAAAAATAAATAAATAAAAAAAATTAATAAATTTTTTAACTGTAATAACTTTATTTCTTCAACAAATTTTCTTGTATCATAAGCATTTTTTAAAATTTATTAGAGTGCGTTTCTAAATGTTATTTCAGCGGTTTTTATTTCGATTATATTGTTTCATTTATATTTTTATTATATTTCTAACGATTCTAAAACATTGTTTTTTAACTGTATATCGCTTTTTTCATAAAATAAAATTACTGTTTTTATAGAAACTTAAAAAAAACTTTTCTAATGTTACTTTTGACAAATGTTCAATTAATTTTTTTAAACAAATAAACTGATTTAAGCAAATTTTATTTGTTTTTGACGTTTAATTTCAGGAGCACAAAGTTTTTATTTGTTTTAGCAAATTTTCGATTTGTTCATAAATAATGCAAATTTTAATTTTTTTAAAACGTTATTTTTTTAGGAAAATTTCAACTATTTTTATAATTACTTTTCTATACACTGAATTAAAACAAAGTGATTTTTTCGATTCAGTGTAAGTATGGATTACCACGTAGTAACGGTCGCAACCATTGTCTTTACTTTTTCTGTAGTTTCTAACAATTTTCAATTATTTTTTTTAATAAATAAACGTTTTTAATCAATTTTAAAGGAATTATTAGAAAATTGCAACGGTTTATTGTAACAAATAAAAAAAGAACTGTTAAGGGAAAATTTGGTAAAGTAAAATAACTATTTTTTGAAAATTTTAAACTGCTCATTTTAAATATTCATATGTTTTTTTACCAAATAAAAATTGATTTTTTAAAGTGTTAAATCGACTGATACTTTCCTTTTTTAAATAGTTTCATTTTTTATAAATTAAATTGACATTATATTAGTTAAAAAGGCAAATATATCTTTTGACAATATTTTAAGCTATCAATTGTCAAATTTTCAATTGTTTTTTATAATAAAGTAACTTTTTAAACAATTGGGAAAGGCAAAAGAAGGTGAAAAGTATTAACCTTTTTCTTTAACGTTCTTTTGCAACTGATTTAGGAAAAGTTTCAATAGTTTATTTTAATAATTAAATTTTTTTTGGCTACAACTTCAACGAATTTAAACAAACAATATTTTATTAATAATTGGAAAAAACACGAAAATATTGCGTAAATCAACAACTATTGCAGATTTACGAAATATTTTCATGTTTTTTCTAATTATTAGTTAAATTTCTGCAACGTAAAGAAATTATATATTTTTATTATTAAACAATTTTTTCTTAACATTAGGTGGATACTAATATTTAATGTTTGATTTTAAATCAACATTCTTCTATTTATTCTACAGTAAATTTAATAATTCTACTTTTTCTACCTTTAAATATTTTCTTATAAAAAGATATACAACTCTTTAAATATGTGTAAATATGTTTTATTAAGTATATAAATACTTCTTTAAGTGCTGCTTCAACTGAGGCAATACATTTAGCTAATAGGTTATAAATTAATTATTGAATTGTGATAAACTAACGTATTCAGGCACTTAGCATAATTACCTAGACTTAACACATCTCCTCAGTTCCATCAATGAAGTAAGACTACGATAAGTGGTGTCCAGAATGAATTAATTCTAGCACTATACATTATAGTTATTTGGAGGTGACTGTATGATTTCAATTAATTAAGCGTTAATAATATTTATTTTTGTGTATTTATAGATGGCGTGTAAGTTATGAAACCTTTTTGTACTCTTTGATTTGTTATCTTTATGCATTTTAAATAATGACTGTCTTTTAAATCTTTGCGCTCTCTTGTTTCAGGCTTTAAATTCAGAATTCTCTTGTATATATTATAGTTTTGCTTCTATTGTTGATAATGGTATCAGTGAAGATTTATTTTATTTATTAATACATCTTTGGATTCTTAAACAAATACATATACAACAAATATTATATTCCAGTTATTAAAATCAACTTGAGAGTTTTAGAATTTACTTTAAAAATATCAATTTTATTGTTAGGAATATAAGGGGAAACATTATCAGCAAATACAGTGGGACACCAATGAAAAAATAGAAGTTATTAAGAAACATATGCTTAGGCGAGCCTATATCCATTGGGTTTTTATAATCAAAACTTCAGAGATGAGAATTGACTTCCCTTCTGTGGATTCAGCTGCTTGTTTAGTCAAGTTACAAAACCTCTTTTAGTTCGTTATTTGATAAAACGTTAAGATGCTCTTCTAGTGTTTGATTTGGAAGAAGTTTAAATCTGGCTCGTCATCTTTTCATACATGATTTCAGCTATTTTGGAAAATTTTGCCATACCACGCCAGATTTATACGGCTCATTGTCATTTTTTGTAAAATTTCAGCTACTTTTGGAAGTTTTGAAGTGTTGAAGACTTTGCCATACCACATTGACTATTTATAGATAACGTCTGTATCGCAAATTAGTTAATACAAACCATGTGGGACGTATATATATTTTAGTTTCGCTGCAGTAAGTACCGCATTTTTAATATTGCTATTTCAATCTTCTGTATTAATACACCTTCGAGAGAAAATAAATTGCTGGACAGTTGGCACATTTAAAGAAAATTGGGCAAGTATGTGGATTATCTTTTATATTTCAAGAATAGAGAACAAAAACAGAAATGAATCATTGTACATGAGTATACTGTTTTTTAGAATATTCTCCATGAAGATAAATAAACCCGATGGACGTTTTCAACTTTGATTGAGATATTTCTAAAACATGTATTTTGAACACATCTACTCCTTTTTCAAGCATCGAAAAACGTTGACCTCGTGATTTATTTTTCATTGACTATGGAGGCTTCTATTTCGTTATACATTTTAATCACAAATTAAACACAATAATTACTTTGATTTGTATAACAGTTATTTATTTAAACTTTCGGTTTGAAAATTATACGTGAATGTATTGAAACCATTCGTCACCGTTTAAATAAATAACTGTTATACAAATCAAAGTAATTATTGTGTTTAATTTGTGATTTATTTTTGATTTGCAGAAATATAACTTCTTATGATGGATAACCCATCAATTCGACATTTTTAGTTCACAAAAAGTCTACTGTTTAAACCTGCATTGTCCTGGTGGAGAATTATGCGTCTTTGAAGATTTCTTTCTTGACTTAAGACAAACAAATGGTTAAATACCATTTAAAATTAACCGCATGAAATTGAAGTTCAGTTGCTAAATAGTTCCTACTGTAGTTTACTTTTGGACTCATAGGTATATATCCATGATTCATCATCTATTATGATATCATAAACGTATTTTGAAACATATCAAGATATTTTCTGAGCATTTATTTTGATCTATC
Organism: Ontholestes murinus; assembly: GCA_963969525.1. Lineage (NCBI taxonomy): Eukaryota > Metazoa > Arthropoda > Insecta > Coleoptera > Staphylinidae > Ontholestes > Ontholestes murinus. The sequence goes on from CAXAKX010000298.1 coordinate 12,398, forward strand.
GATACGAGCCATTTTTGATCGATTGTTGAATTATGTGAAATCCACGCAATCAAATTTTTTGAACAGACGCATATTCAAGCAATATTGAATTGAATGTATGCTAGTTCTAATACCCAAGAATACCTAAATGTAATGATTAGTCGCATGGCTATCTTGCAATATCAGTTTAGGCACAACATTAATGTTTTCTAGATCAACAATCGATTTTGGACGACCTTTATAAAATTTAGCACTAAGGGAACTACGATCACGATTGAATTGGATATACCGTTCATACTATATGTGAATTGTATTGTGGTTTTTGAAGGTGCTTTATCGCCAAAAGTTGAATCAAGGTTATCGATAAACTATTGTTGAGATAATACTGTTCATGACTTTTAATTTTGGGTCGACAATTTTCATATCACTGTAAATAACACAACTGGCTTATGAATATCAAACCTTTTACAGTAGCTCTACTGATAAAAAAAGCGAACTTTATGTTAGAGACATTGGTTGTCAGATAGCCAGATTTGGATCTATCATTCCCAAAATACAAAAAAAAATCCTCATACCCTTCTAATAAGAGATTCTTCTAGAAACCCTAACACCAATCCTTCTGACATTGCTAAATGATTTGTTACCTATCTCTCTAAAGTTTACTCCACTTTCTTTTCGCGCGATCCTTCAATTAACGAACAAGCCAACTACCACTCTAATCAAATCCAACATTTCCCGCTTACTAAATTCTTCTTATCACCTTCTGATAAAGCAAACGTTTTTATTAATGCATTATATCCCTCATAAAAGCCATCAAAAATTCTGCAACTTATTTTAAAATACCTCCCCCAACAACCTATTCTCATACTCTGCCCTAGCCTTTCAGTCATGCCTGAAACAATAAGTATCTCTCCAGAACATTTTTGTACCGACCTATCTTCCTTCACAACTCCAAGAGCAAACTCTTTGCACGACTAATCCTCTCGACTACATTCAATACTCCAAGAGCAAACTCCTTGAACAATTTCTCGACTTCTCAAAATAACACATTCCTAATCATTAAAATTGTTTCCGTTCTGGTCGTTCAGTTCATGACGCCTTCTTTACACTCACATTTCCTTCAGTCAACTCCGCTGATAATATAAAAGCCACTGCTGTAGTCTTTATTGATATACAAAAAGCTTTCATCGCACCGTTTGGCATAAGGGTCTAATCCTTAAACTTCCATTAATAAAAATAAAACTACCAATCATTTATATCATCAAATTCTTTCTTTACAAGAGCTACCATTTAGACTCCTTAAAATTTGCAAACTTTTCCTCGTTCACATTTCTCTGTGTCATCTCCAGGGATCGATATTGTCACAAAGCATATATTCTCGGGCCTCACACAACAACCCCAACCTCGCTGGCTCAAAACTTCAAAAGGCGGCAACCCCTTTACTTAATGGAACCCCACCTAGCACCTATCCATCAATCTCTTTAATAGTCAAATAGTAACATCATATTGAACCACAATTACTGTACTCAAAAACTTTCTCCCCCTTTTATTTGTCTCTAAAAGTCAGCAATCAACCACTTTTGTCTCAAAATTAAATCTCATACCTTGGCATTACTTTTTACCAGCTCAATCCCTCGCTCACCGTTAAAAGTCCGCATAAAAGTCTTTTCGAAACATCGCCTCGTTTCTAGACTAAACTCCAGACTAACAGTCCACATATCCAATAAATTTTCGAATTGCGTCACGTCTGTTTCACCTTCTTTTCCTTCTCCCTATTTTCCTCGTATCCCTCCAACGTAGAACGTAGAATTGTTCAACAAATCGGCAAATTGGCGTACTTTCACCTTCATTTTTTTTAACTAATCCTCAATCGACTGCATACCTTACTCTTCTACTCATCTTCATAAGAAACTTTTATATCCTGCCACCATTGCCAACAAGTAAGAAAACTTCCAATACAACCTCCCTGGGCGAGTGTCTGTCATCTTCTTACTAGCAAACCCTGCACACTGCTGCGCTTCCAGGACCCCAAGACATCGCCCACCACCTACTTGACAGACATTTACTAAACTCTACTCTCTAGTCTAATGGAATTAAAAGTTGGGCTAACATCCATCATATGGGAGAATTCCGTATCCACATAAGATACTTGAAGATCGTTTTCAACATCAGGTCTCATTGAACGTTTGGGTTAGAATAGTGGATGAGTGCCTAATTGGATCAGTATTTCTACCAGGAAGACTTACTGGCGAAGTGTATCGCAACTTTAAAGTTTGGAAACTTTGGCAGTCAATTAGGAAAAGATTGTATTAATGCATCCTAGATGGAGGTAGTCACTTTGAAGAGTTCTTTTAGATTAAGAAATATAAGTAATTTCTGGTAATAAAATATTGTTGTTCTATATCTTCAAAATAAAGCAGGTTTTCAACTATCTTCAAAGAACAAAATATTCTTAGATTAGTCCAGCGAATAACCTTTTGATTTTTTTCTGTAAGTTTATTAAATATTCTGTATTAAACTCAAAAGGTTATTCCCTGGACTAATCTAAGAATATTTTGTACTTTGTTAAATATCCTGTATATAAATGCCTTTATACACATACATAATAAAAAACGTGTTCATATGAATTAATTATCTCCAAACTCAATTAACACCATCAAGTGAAAGAATAGCCACAGCAGTCTCATAGACTTTCACCTTCTTCGAATGATTTATAGCAGAAATAAATCTGTACCTTCGTTACTGTACAACAAAACACCAGATTACTAGTTCTCCCCCTCGATACAAAAAAACACCCGATATTTGTAAACGACTCATTCTAGTTGCGATCCGGACGATCACAATGGGCCGTTAACAGGAGGCGGCCGCAAAAACGTGGCGTGTCTGGGAGGCGGAATGATGAATGTCTTTTCCCACCCAAGCAATCTCCACTTATGAAACAAACTCTCGGAACCCGCCATGTAATAATTAAGCTGGTCGTGTGCTGTTTTTCGCCCACTCCACCTTTTCCTCGGCGAGTTAATAAGATTGCGCCGCCGGCAAAAACCAACCCCGATGCGGCCGGCTTTCATAACAAACCTAACCAGCGAGAACAATGACTGACCTTAATACCTAATATTACCCTCGAACAACAACGACGAAAAGGGGGAGAGAGGAAAAAAAAATATTGTGCACTTCCCTACCTCGCCTAATTACAATCTAGGTCGATTAATTGGTCCCGCGGCACGCGGACTAATTGGCTGTATGCACACTGTTTCTAATTATTGGCTCCTGGTCTTAATTGGGCGCGCCAAAAATGGACGGGAAATTGCAGTGTCGCGAACGGCCGTCGCACTAATTACGCGAGGAAATTGCAGCCCCCGTGTTACGGCCATGTACGGATTAATTAAAATTGTATGATTGCACGTTTCATTTTTTTCTACCTGGCGGCCCTTAACGAGCTCCGGCGAAGGTACCATCAACTAAAGGTCAAGGGTAGTTAGTAACGATGCAGTAATTGAATTCACCACCCTTCAGTTTCCAATCAATGCGCGGGGCGTTTTAATGAAGTTGAACTTATCGAATCATTGGGAAATATTCTGTAATCATCATGGATGTGACATTACGATCACACTCCTCTCGTTTTTAATATATGTTGGGGATACAAAAAAAAGCGAACAAGATGAGAAATAAATCCGTTCCGAATCCTTTGATGTATGACAGGAAATTGCTGCAATATGTCGCTCGAATAAGTCCTGGCGAGATATGTTTTAGGAAGAGGAAGTTAAGATGTCCGTGTCTTTTTATGAAGATAGATTAATCATTTTAATTGAAATAGTTGGTTACAATGAAAATATTTCAACTATAACAAATGTATAAATATTAAACTTTATTTTTTTATTTTCACACGGAAACACAATTTGTTTGTAATACGTGGGTTAGTAGGAAAGTAGTACCCATTTGTTCCGTGCGGAGCACTGGCGAATAGAGTAGCCGCCGGATGTATGCTATCATGCTCAGTTGTATTTCAGCTGTTTTGTGCACAGTTATATCTGCATTAAGAAATCTTATGCTGCTCTGAAGACGTTTGACCCACATCGCCAGATATATCCACCAAGATGAAAATAAATTTGACAACTCATTTTTTATATCTCGTTAATTACTAACTGCCTTGACAACTTCGATGTGAAGGATTAAAAACGTACAAAAATCGTATTCGAGGTTCATTTATGAAATAAGACGAAGCTCCCCTATATCACAAAAATTGGTAAATGCAAAGTGGATTAACATGACCAAATGCAGACTACTACACGAAGCGTTCTTCTATTTTAAGATCATCAATCCAAAAAACCTCCATATCACGCAAAAAAAATCCAATGTAGAGGCAACACACATAGCGCCAATATTAGAAATACATAAATGTATCATCAACACCCTTAAGTTTTACATAGAGTTTATCAGAAGATCCTTCAGATAGAACATTTTGCAACTTATCAGAACTTTTCCAAACAATTTCTGAAAGATGGGAACTAACAATTTTCGTAAAATTTATCAAAACAATATATAGCACCGCCCACTATTTTTATTTTTCAATTGTGCACTAATATACTAATATCAAAAGAAGAGAAGAAAAGCCAAAGAGTGCAACAGAAATAAAAGATGTAGGAATTGCAAACAAGACAGGGATTAAAATGGTTTGATGCTCAGTCATATCTATAGACAGGAAATCAGAAAAGGGAGAGAAAACACGAGAAACAAATGACAAAAAATAAAATAAGGATAATAAAGAGGACAAAACTGGCAAAGTACCACGAGACGAAGAAGAAATTCAAGAAAGATAAAGAACAGTTGATACAGATAAACTCTGCCAGGGAGAAGCTGATTAAGAACTCAGCACAACAGCGAGTAATGGAAACAAAAACCGATATTCTAATTGTGGCAGAGCTGAACAAAAATATAATCAAAAGTGATCTATGGATAAAATATACAAGACAAAATGCAGCAATAAAGATGGAAAATAAGAATCTGAAGATATATGGGATGGGGAAGAAGGAAGAAGGTTTTATTTTGGTAGAACTAAAAAACGAAAAGAATTTCAAACATACCTGATCAAACTGGTACGAAGCATTAAGATTACAAAAAGGAAGTCATAATAGCAGAATACCTAAATGCTAAAAACGCAGTTTGAGGAGGAAATAAATCAAATAAAAATGATTAAATCTAAGCGGAGTGTCTAGGATAAAATAGCCTAACTAATAAACGACTAAATCACCCCGATATTTAAAAGAGGAGACAGTCTGCCTTATATAGATATTACCATATGTAACACAAAAGACCGAGAAGACATAAAGAAATTGATAGTATTATGAGACACAACGCGAGGCCTACTTTATCAAATACAGTTTGAAATAGAGAAAAGCAAAAAATATAAGACAATCGGGCAAACAATGCAAAAGACGAAAGATAGTAAAAGAACGAAATGCCTGAGTACAGAGAAAGGTTAAGGGAGAACTAAATAGGAATGTAGATTACAAAGGAAATAATCGAAGCAATAAACAGAACATTTAAAAGGAAGACAAAAACAAACAAAACAAACAAAAACACGCACTGGTGATACTAGGAGGTAAACAAAGCAAGACAAACCTGCCCAAAAGCAAGAAAAAGTGTAAACAAAACGGAAAGAAACCATGTCACCATAATAGAGGAAAAGGCAAGGAAGGCGGTACAGGCCCTTAGTAGGCTCTATAATGGTATATGGATGTACTGTATGGGGATGGGTAACAAAATGGAAAACATATGAAGATATCTTGGAAATACTACAGAGGAAGTTAGCAATCAAAATAGCCAGAAGCTATAAAACACTCTCGACAGTGGTACTTTAGGTAAAAGCCCTTCTTGGAAATTAAGGTGTAAGAGAGGACACGGAGCTTTGGGCAAACTGCGGAAAAAAAGAGGGAATTCGAAAGAAGTGGCAGCAAAAGTGGAAGACCGAAACGGGAAAAGCTAAATGGACTAAGCGATTTATTAAGAACTATCTAAGCGGTCACGGGAAATTAGAGAAATATCTAAGAATATTTAAAATAAAAGAATCTGGCCTCTGCACAGTATGTAGAGAAGAGGCTGACGCGGAGCACACTTTCTTTCACTTTCAAGAATTAAAAAAGAAGAAACAATCTTGACGAAAAGTTAGAGCAAAAGAAGACGACAGACAACATCATAGAAAAAATGGTGATGTGGCGATCATAATACTTTCCCTATATTTTTCTCGAAAACCATGAGGTTATTCTTAAAAATTTGCTCAATTTTGAATTCTTTACAATTAGCTCCTATAGTTAATTAGCAATAAGCAAAAACATTTTTAAATTAAAAACTTTAAAAAAATATTTCAATCAAACTTTTTCAGTTTTTCATTCTCTTTAACTTTTGTTGGAAAAGTTATGTCTTATTTTTCAAAATTTCTTAAATTTCAAAATTTGTTTGAATAAATCTATTAAATTTTGCAATAATGTTATGTTTATTTATGTTTTACAACTTTTTTAAAAGAAGTCTAAACGAATCTTTTTTTTTTAATTTTAGAGCTTCCAATAAAATCTTCACAATTTAGAAAGCGGGTTGAATTAAAAAATCTTGAAACCTAGAGAAGAAATTAGTGGAAATTTCTTGAATTCTTGAAAAAATAAGTCTAGATTTTAGAAAAAAAAAATCTAAAAAATGTAAGGCCTCAAAAAAAGAGAAATTACTGAAAATTTCCTGAACCTTCAAGAAAAGATTTCTACAAACCAATTTTCTAAAAAGTTCTAGAGCCATCAAGAAAATCTTTGCAATTTAGAAGATAACCTTGAATCTGAAGGAGAAATTCCTGGAAATTTCCTGAGCCCTTGGAAAAAAAGTCTACATTTCTAAATGAAAATTTTCTAAAAATTCTAAAGCCTCCTAGAAATTTAGAATACTAGTTGAAAAAATAACTTGAAATCGAAAAGAAAAATTACTAAAAATTCCTTAAATTTTCTCGAAAATAAGAAAAGATTCCTAGGTGTGTTTTCTAAATAATTCTGGACCCTCCAAGAAAAATTCCGCAATTTAGAACTAAATAATTTTATAGCGTCTAGTTGAAACAAAATGTTGAGAAGCAATTACTTTAATTTACCTTAATTCTCGAAAAGAAGACTAATTAAAAAACATTTAGAGTTTGAAAGAAAATCTTCGCAATTTATAAGAAGAGTTGAAAAAAAATAATTTGGGGAAACAGCTATTGGCCATTTTCTAAACTCTAAACTTTTAGAAAAAAAATTATAGAAAGTCCTAATGCCTCAAAGAAAATCTTTGCAATTTAAAAGACGACTTAAAAAAAAATCTTGAACTCTGGAGAATAAATTTCTAGAAATTTCCTGAACCCTCGAGAAAATAATATAGATTTCCAGAGGAAAATTCTAAAAATTCAAGAGCCTCAAAAAAACTCTGCGATTTAGAAGACAAGTTGAAAAAAAAACTTGAAATGTGGAGAAGAAATTACTACAAATTTCCTGAACTCTCGAAAAAAAGTCTATATTTTTAGAAACAAATTTTCTAAAAAAAGCCTTCATTTAAATCTTCGCAATTCACTGGAAATTTCCCGAATTCTACAAAAAAATCTACATTTCCAGAAGCTATTCTAGTTAAAAATCTTGATATCTGGAGGAGAAATAACTGAAAAGAGTCTAGATTTCTCTAGGGACAGATTTTCTAGAAAAATCTGAATAAAAGTTACTGGAAATTTCGAAACTCTCGAAAAAAAGTCTAAAGTTCTGGAAAAGATTTTTTTTTTTAATTTTTGAATACTGAAGGCAATTTATAAGACAATATTAAAATCTGGAAGAGAAATTACTGGAAACAGCCCCAAAGAAAATTCTATAAATATTGAAATGAACTAAAAAATCTAGAACCCCCGAATAAGACCATTGCTAAAAATTCTGGAAATATGAAGAAAAAATTACTGTAAACTTCTTTAATCCTCTAAAAAAAGCTCTAGAAATATACAAGGACAACTTGTGAAAAATTCTAGAATCCTCGATCAAAATTCTTTGAAAAGGAAGATGAAAAAAAAACTGAAAATATGTAGGAGGAATTCCTGAAATTTCTAGAAGCCTCTAAATAAGTTCTAGAAATTTTGAAGAAAATATCCTAATAAATTGTAAAGTTAAACAAAATCTTGGGAGAACTTTCTGAATAATCTAGAACCTTTGAATAAAATATTTGCTAAACATTTTGGAAATATCTATTTATTTATTAGATAAGAAAAAGAAATTACTGTACACTTCTAGAATCCTCAAAAAATGTTTTATAAATCTAAAATGAAATCTTGTGAAAAACTCTAGAAACCTCAATGTAAAGAAAACTAGAAGTATGGATCATCTGCGAAAATTTAGAAGAAAATTTTCTAATAGAAAAAGTTGAACAAAATCTTGTATAGAAACCATGAAGTAATTTCTATAAATAAGTAATAATAACGATTTTCTAAAAAATTTTGAAACTCTTGAATTAAATCTTTGCTAAACTTGTAAAAATTTCTTAACTTCTCGATGAAAATTCTTTGGAAAGGAAGTTGCAATAAAAATAAAATTATGGAGGAGAAATTACTGAAATTTAAAGAAAAATATAAAACATTTTCTGAAAAATTAAGAACGAAAAACATGTCTTAATAAAACTTGTTCAGTTTCTCATTCCCTTTAACCTTTGCTTGAAAAGAACAATTAAAAAACCGCCTCGAGTAAACATCCACTTCCGGTTTATGAATGTTTACCAAAATCTTTTCAGTTCTAGTATTTAATGATAAAACTTTAAATTTAAAGTTTCATCTCAAACGGATCATTTGTTTTTGAGATACAGCGCTCACAGACATTTTCCTGCACGAAAACAATACTTTTCCTATATAATCTATCTAGGGAAAGTAATTATGTTAAAAACAGAGGAAAACTGGAACTCGAATAACAAATTATTAACAGGGATTTTCAAAAACAAAGAGAAGAATAACTCGGAAAACAGCATACTTTTTTTTTCAGAAAATCCTCGAAATTTTTTGTCAGATAAGCGAAATATAAATATTTTTCATAAATTTATCTGCTAATTTGCAAAAATTTCCTTCGATTGCTCTAATATTTTCCAGAAACAAGTCTGGGTTTTTCTTACTCTTCTGGAGATTTTTCAAAGAAATTCTTTTCCAGATTAAGAGGTTACTTTTCAGTTGTTTCCTAAAAATTAATCACTATTATTTTTCAACCTTGTTACTTCTTCAGGAATCTCTTTTCCAGTTTATGATTTTTTTAAATAGGTATAATATTGTCTAATAATTCTTCTATTTTTTTACGAATTTTCCAGTATTTATTTTCCACTTTTAGTGTTTGGTTTGCGAGAATTTGCTTGAAAGCTTTTAAAACTTTTCAGCAATTTAGCTTTCAGATATTTTAAATTTTGTACTAATTTGAGAGAAATTCTTAAAAGTTTTATTTACGGAATTTACCAAAACATTTTCTTTTTCAGAAAATTCTCTTGAAATTTACAAATGTTTTCTTCTAGGGGTTTTAATAATTTTCAGTATTTTTTCAGCTTAAATGTTTCCTTCAAGGATTATATAATGTTTTCAAAAAAGTTGCTTTCAGAGTTATAAAATCTATATATTGAAGAATTAAATCATTTTCCAGCAAATATGTAAAACTTTTCCAATTTTTCTTGCTTTATATTTGAGAGGATTTTCAGATGTTTTTTATTTACGAATCTCTCTTCTAATTTGAGAAAATTTCTATTAAAGTGATTAGTAATTCGCTTTTACATCTCTTTTTTATTAAATATTGCAGTTTATTTTAAAGATTCTTTAATAAAATTCTCTTCAAGTTGAGAGTTATTTTAATTTCAATTTTTTTTTTCAATTATTTTTTCCAATTTAAAAGTTTTTGGAATTTTCCAGAATTGCCTCGAAATTTTCTACCATTTCATTTTCAGCACTTTTTCATCTAAAAATTTCGGATAATTTTCTTCAATAGTTCTAATATGTTTCAATCATTCTTCTTTCAATTTATTTATTTGGAATTCTTGAATTTTACAATAAGTTTCCCTTTCAGTCTGCAATTTTTTTTACAGTCGCCAGATTTTTTAAAACTTTGCTTTCACAATTTTAAAATTTTCTACTAATTCAAAAGCTCTGATTTTTTTTAAATCATCAAAATCACAATTTATTGTAGTTTTTTAATCTTAAAGAATCCTTCTTCGAATTTGCAAAAAAATCTGTTAATTTGCAGTAATTTATTGGGAAATTTTTCAATTAACTTCCAGGTTGCGAAATTATTGCAATTCAGATTTTTGAAATTTTCTAATAATTCAAAAGCTTTAAAATTTTTCATAAGCATTTTTGTTTATATAAGGTTATTTAGTTTAATCCAACAAAGATTCAAAGTCATTTGATGACATCTAACGACCACTCAATGCCATCTAATACTTTAAAAGCAATAAATTAACGACAATTCAAGTGAAATATCTATTGAATGACAGTTTTTATTTAAATCAGTAAGGTCATTTGATAATGAATCAATGAAGATTATTTAAATTCATCCAGCTACCATCCATAAATTTTTCAATTGCATTAAAGGATAATTAACGTTGTTTAAGGCCATCCAAAAATGATTCGAGATTATCTAAAGGTCATTCAAAAGGCCATCTACATCAAGGACCAAATACTCAAGGTTATGGGGAGTTATTTAGCTTCATCCAACAAAGATTCAAGTGAATTTGATGATCTCCATCGATCACTAAATATTATCCAATACTTTGCAAACAATAAATTAACGATAATTCAAGTAAATTAAACAGATTAAAGGGTCATTCAAGTCTTTGACATTATTTAAATAATTAAGGTCATTGGAGAACCATTTAAAATTATATATTTCCTAATTACGACTATTTAGGCTCATTTAAATGTATCCAGCTGTCATCTAAGGTCATCTAAAGGTCTTTAATTGTCATAATTTTGTTAATAATTCCGGGTTATTTAAGGATCATCGAAGGTCATTTGAATTTTTTTAAAGATTGTGTTATTGATTTTCAAGGTTCCTTGGGGTTATTTATGATCACACAGTTGATTTAACTGTAGTTATACTGCTTATTAAGTAGAAACCATACAAAATGGTTGTAAAGAAAAAAATATAAAAAAGAAGATCATCTAACGATGAATTCTCATTTAAGACCATGGAAAATTATATAAGGTCATTCAAAATTATCGAATAATCATTAATGGTTATTTAAGATTATCCAATTATCATTCAACTATAATTAAAAATTATTTAGGATTATTTAAGATCAGTAAATAGTCATTCAGAATTATTTAAGGTCATCTAACGATTAGCTTTTTCTTTCGATTTCATCCGACAAGTGTTCAAGATTATCTAACGGCAATTTAAAGTTGTCAAATGTCATTAAAAGTGATATAATAATCATTCTTTAAAGTCATCTAATGATCAATTTGACATTCGAGTTCATCCCATCGTTCTAGGTTACTTAAGATTATTTAAGTTTATCCAAGGTGACACAATAATCATTCTACGTCAAACAAAAATTGCAATAATGACAAAGTCATATAAAGGCGTATTCTTATTTAAGGTCATGCAAAATAATTCAAATTCATTCAAAAATATCTAATAATCATACATGCTTGCTTAAGATTACCCAATTATCATTCAACCATAATTTAAAGTTATTTAAGATAATTTAATACCAGCTAATCAGAATGATTTAAGGTTATTTAACGATCCGTTTTTTCTTTCGAGGTCATCGAACAATCGTTCACCAATATCTAACAGCTATTAGAGGTTATTTAGGTTTATTCAAGGTTATTAAAGTGATACGATAATCATTGTAATTCAATTAAAAATTGCGAATTGCCTTTAACGACGAATTCTCATTTAAGACCCTGCAAAATTATCTAAGGTCATTCAAAATCATTTAAGGTCTTTAAAAATTATCGAAACATCATACATTGTTATTTAAGTTTATTCAATTATCGTTTAAATATAATTAAAAGTTATTTAAGATTATTCAAGCTGGGTTACAGGATTCTTTAAGAAAATCTAACGATCAGTTTTACGTTCGAGGTCATCCGCTCTTTCAAGATTATCTAACGGTCACTTAAGGTTATTTAAGCTTATTAAAAGTGGTAGAATAATCATTCTAGGTCAAACTAAAAATTCAAATATATCAAAATCATCTAACGGCAAATTCTCATTCAAGGTCATCAAAAATTATATAAGGTTATTTAAAATTAGCTAATAATCATTCATAGCGATAAAACTTATTTAAGATTATTTAAGCGGAGCTAGTAGTCATTCAACATTATTTAAGACCATCGAACGATCAGTTTGGCTTTCAAGGATATCCGACAATCGGTCAAGATTATCTAGCGGTCATTTAAAATCGTTTAGGTGTTATTAAAAGTGGTACAATAATCTATAATAATCTAGGTCAATCAAAAGATGCAAAATCATTTAAGGTCATTCAAAATTATCTAATAATAATACATGGTTATTTAACATTATTTGATTGTCATTAAACTATAATTTGTTATTTAAGATTGTTTAATACCAGCTAACAGTCATTCAGAATTATTTAAGGTCATTTCAGAATCAATTTAACATTCTACGTTATCCGACAATCGTCTAGGATTATCTAACGGTCATTTAAGTTTCTCCAAGGTTATTAGAAATGATACAATTATCATTTTAGATTAACCAAAAATTCAAAATAGGACAAGGTCATCTAAGGGGCGAATTCTCATTTAACCCCTTCCCGAGCAATTAATTTTGAAAGTAATGTGCTTGTGCCCGAGATATCTCCGGCGTATGCGGAAAGTGGTTGAGGCCATGCAAAATTATTTAAGGTCATTCAAAATGAAAAAAAAAAAATCATTCATGGTTATTTAAGATTATACAATTATCATTCAACTATTACTAAACGTTATTTAAGATTTATTAAGACCAGTTCATAGCCATTCGGGATTATTTAAGGTCATCTAAAGATCAGTATGTCATTTGAGGTCATCCAACAAACGTCGAATAGATAGACTATTTAATATTATTTAAGTTTTTCAATTGTTATTAAAAGTGATACAATAATCATTCTAGGTCAATCAAATATCTCAAATATCACAAGGTCATCTACCAGCAAGCTCTCATTTAATTGCATGCAAAAATGATTTAAAATAAATCAAAATTATTTAATAATCATTAATTGTTATTTAAGATTATCCAATTATCATTGAACTATAATTAAAAGTTATTTAGGATCATTTAAGCCTAGCTACTTCTTATTCAGAATTGTTAAAAGTCTATAACGGTCAGTTTTTTTCTTTCGAGGTCATTCGACAATCGTTTAAGATTATCTAACAGCCATCTATGATTATCCAAGGTTATTATAATAGTCGTTTTCGGTCAATAAAAAATAAAAAGGTCATCTTACAGCGAATTCTCATTTGAGGTCATGCAAAATCATTCAAGGTTATTTAAGAATATCCAATTTTCATTGAGCTATAATTGAACGTTATTTAAGATTTCTCAAGACCTGATAATAGTCATTTAGAATTATCAACGAACAGTATGCCATTGAAGGTCATCCGACAATTGTTCATCATCTAATGAGATTCCTTAATACGAGGGATAGTAGCAACATACCGTGCGGAGCGCTGGCGAATAGAGTAGCCGCCGGACGTATGTTAACTAGTTCAGTTGTATTTTAGCTGTCAGTGTTTAAAGTTTACATGTCGCTGATTTTGATTGTGTTTATAATATACAAAAAATAGAGAACTTGACCTTGCAATATTCATCGTCTATTAAATGATGTGTATGAAGAAAATTTTATTTTTTCGGAGTTTGGCGCTGGTATCGTTATTTTAGCTTAGGAAAAGAGAACACACATGATAATAAGTGGACGAGAGTTTGGGAAGACAGTCAGACACTACAGACGAACATTCAACCATCTACACTATAGTCCAGAGTTAGATCCATCAGATTACTAGCTTGTCATCCTCATTTAATACAATGCAAAAATCATCTGTAATTTAAAGTTATTTAGGATTATTTAAGATTATTTAAGCTTATCTAACGGCCAGTTAGATCGAGGTCATCCAACATCATTCAAGATTATTTAGAGGTAATTTAAGGCCATTCATGTTTATCCAAGGTTACCTAAAGTAACAAGCAAAGTCGTTTAATTTTAGTTTTATCTAATAAAAATAATTTAAAGTAATACAATTGTAATTACTTTTCAATATCATTGACGATGATGCAATTATATCATTCAAGGTCATTTAAAATCGATATTGGTATTTAAGGCCATCGAAGGAAAATCCTTAATTATTTTGGATTCAAAATTTTCTGATGATCATACAAGGTTAATTTAGATTACCCAATTGTTAGACGACGTTTATTAAAAATCATTTGAAATTATTTATGACGACCTAACAATCATTCAAAAATATTTAAAATAATATAACGATCAGTTAGTAATTCGAGGTCATCCGATAATTGTTCAATATCACCTAATGGCTATTTGAGGTCATTTAAGTTTATCCAAGGTTATTTAAATTGACACGACAGACAATCTAGGTCACTTAAAGTTATTAAAGTTTAGTACTATCTAAAAAAAATAATTTAAGCCAACACAAATGAAATTACTTTTCAATATCTTTCAAAATGATAGAATCAGATTATTCAAGGTCACCCAACGTCGTTATTGGCATTTAGGACCATAAATTGAATATTCAAGATCATTTAAAAATATCTAACAATCATACAAGATCATTTAAAATTACCCAATTATGGCGGATGACGGTTAATAAAACTTATTTGAATTTATTTAAGGCGATCTAAATGTAAATTTATTCAATATCAGTTAGGGGCAATCAATAACAAAGATTCAAGGGCATTTAATGACATCTAGCGACCACTCATGTCATATAACACTTCAAAAGCAATTCATGAACGGCAATTCAAGTGAAATAAAGAATCATATAAGACAATCAGTTAATTTAAATCAATAAGGTAATTTGATAATCAATTAAAAATTTTATCATGGTCAATTAAGGTTATTTAAATTCATCCAACTACCATCCATAAATCTTTCAATTGCATTAAACGATATTTTAAGGTTGTTTATGGCTATCTAAAAATTATTCAAGTTTATCTAATGGTCATTTAAAAGGCCCTATATATTAAGAACATAATACTCAAGGTTATTAAGTCATTTAGGTACATCCAACAAAGATTCAAGTCAATTTGATGACATTCAACGATTACTCAATATAATCCAACACAAACAATAAATCAACGATAATTTAAGTGATTTAAACGGATGAAATTGTCATTAAAGACTTTGGCAATATTTAAATCATTAACGTCATTGGAGAACTATTCAAAATTATATTTTCATCAATTGCGATTGTTTAGAGTTATTTAAATTTATCCAGCTCTCATTGAAAATCATCTAAAGGTCTTTCATTCTGATAATAATGATAATAAGTTGTTACTATTTTAAAATTAAGATTGAGTTAATGATTCTCAAGGTTACTCAAGGTTATTAATGTTAACACTGACAATTTAACTGTAATTACAACGCAAAACAAGTAGAAACCATACGAAAAGAATGTCAACAAAAACTTTAACGGTGAATTCTCATTTAAGGTTAGTTATTTAAAATTACTCTAGCCGAGCTAATAGCTATTCAGGATTATTTAGTTTGTCATTCAAGGTCACCCGATCGTTCAAGATTATCAATAATACAATCATTCTAGATTTAACAAAATGCAAATATGACAAGGGCATTGGTCATTTGGGTTTGTCTAAGGTCATCTAACGATTAATATGTCATTTGAGGCCTTCTGATAATGATTTAAAGTTATTTAAGGTTATTTAAGATTATTTAACTAATTAAAAGTTATTTAAGATTATTTAAGATCAGCTAATAGTTATTCAGGATTATTTAAGGTCCTCTAACGACCAGTTTGTCATCCAAAGTAATCCGATCGTTCAAGATTATCTAACGGTTACTTGAGGTTACTTAAGTTTATCCAAGGTAATATAATAATAATTCTAGGTCAATCAAAAATTGCAAATTTGACAAGGTCATCTAACAGCGAATTCTCATTCAAGGTCATACAAAGTCATTCAAGGTCATGCAAAATTGCCAAATAATCATTCATGGTTATTTAAAAACATCCAATTATCATTGAACTATAATTAAAATTATTTAAGATTATTTAAGACTAGTTAATAGTCAGTCGATGCTCATTTAAGGTTATTTAAGTAATATAATAATTATTTTATGTTAACTTAAAAATTGCAAATATGACAAGGTCATCTGAATTCTCTTTTAAAACCATGCAAAATTATTTATGATCATTCAAAATTACCTAATAACCATTCGTGGTTATTTAAGATCATCGAATTATCATTAAATTATAATTAAAAGTTATTTAAAATTATTCAAGCCAAACTAATAGTCTTTTGGGATTCTTTAAGGTCATCTAACGATCAGTATGGCATTCGAGGCCATCCTATTGTTAAAGATTATCTAACGGCCACTTAAGATTGTATAAGTTAATCCAAGGTGATAGATTGATCAATCTGGGTCAGTGAAAAATTGCAAATATAACGATGAAATTTCATTAAGGGCCACGCAAAATCATTTAAGGTCATTCAAATTATCTAATAATCATTCATAATTATTTGAGATTATCCAATTATCATTTAACTATAATTAAAAGTTAGCTAAGATTGTTCAAGCCGAATTAATCGCCATTCAGGCTTCAGATTTTTCAAAGCCATCTAAAATTAGTTTGTCATTCGACATCATCCTACCGTTCAAGATTATTTAACAGTGACTTAAGGTTATTTATAAATAAAAAAATTGCAAATATGACGAGGTCATCTAACGGCAAATTCATATTTAAGGCCATGCAAAATCATTTAAAGTCGGAGCATTCTCATTTAAGGTCATGCAAAATCATTCAAGGTCATTCAAAATTATCTAAAAACCATTCGTGGTTATTTAAGAATATCTAATTATCATTAAACTATAATTTAATGTTATTTAAGATTATTTAATACTAGCTAATAGTGATTCAGGATTATATAAGGTCATCTAAGAATCAATTTGGCATTCTACGTTATCCAAAAATCGTTCAGAATTATCTAACCGTCATTTAAGTTTTTCCAAGGTTATTAGAAATGATACAATTATGATTCTAGATTAATCAAAAATTGAAAATATGACAAGGTCATCAGGGCGAATTCTCATTTAACCCCTTCCCTCGCAATTATTTTTGAAAGTAAGGTGCTTGTGCCCGACATATCTCGGGCGTATGAGGAAAGTGGTTGAGGTCATGCAAAATTATCGAGAAGTCATTCATAGTTATTTAAGATTATCCAATTATCATTTAACTATAACTAAAAGTTATTTAACATTTATTAAGACCAGTTAACAGTCATTTGAGATTATCTAAGGTCATCTAAGGATCGGTATGTCATACGAGGTTATCCAACAATCGTTCAAGATTATCAAATGAAGGTTAACCAAGGTTATTAAAATTGATACAAAAATAATTCTAGGTCAAACAAATATTGCAAATATCACAAGGTCATCTAACAGCAAATGCTCATTTGATTTCATGAAAAATGATTTAAGAACATTCAAAATTATTTAACAATCATTCATTGTTATTTAAGATTATCCAATTATCATTAAACTATAATTAAAAGTTATTTAAGATTATTTAACCCTAGCTAATAGTCATTCAGAATTATTTAAAGTCTATAACAGTCAGTTTTTTTCTCTAGAGGTCATTCGAAAATCGTTCAAAATTATCTAACATTAAATCAATTTGTGATTATCCAAGGTTATTATAATAGTCGTTTTATGTCAATAACAAAATACAAATATGATAAGATCATCTTACAGCGAATTCTCATTTGAGGTCATGCTAAATCATTCAAGGTTATTTAAGAACCTCCAATTAAAATCGAGCTGTAATTAAAAGTTATTTAAGGTTATTTAAGACGAGGTAATAGTCATTCCAGATTATCTAGGCTTATCTAGCAATCAGTATGTCATTATAGGTCATTCGACAATCGTTCAAGATCATCTAATGATGATTCAAGGTTATTTTAGTTTATCCAAGGTTATTAAAAGTGATACAATTATAATTCTAGGTCGATAAAAAATTACAAATATAACAAGGTTATCTAACGGCGATTTCTCGTTTAAGGCAAAAATTATTTAAGGTCATTTAAAATTATCTACTAACCATTAATGGTTACTTACGATAATCCAATATTCATTGAATTATAATTCAAAGTTATTTAGGATTGTTTAATACCAGCTAATAGTCATTCAGGATTATTTAAGGTCACCCATCGATCAGTTTGTCATTCGAAGTCATCCGTCAATCGTTCAAGATTATCGATCGATGATTTAAGGTCATTTAAATTTACCTAAGGTTGCTAACAGTGCTACAATAATAATTCTAGGACAATAAAACATTGCAATTAAGACAAGATTACCTAATAGCAAATTTTCATTTGAGGTCATGAAAAATCATTTAACGTCATTCAAAATAATCGAAATAACATTCATGATTATTAAAGATTATCCACATTATTTAACTATAATTAAAAGTTATTTAAGATTATTCAAGAAGACCAGTTAATAGTTAATCATGATTTTCTAAGGTCATCTAACAATCAGTATATCATTCCAGGTCATCCGGCAATCGTTCAAGATTATCGAACGTTTATTTAAGGTCATTTAAGTTTATCTAAGGTTATTAAACCATTCCAGCTCAATAAAATTTTGCAAATATGAGCGGGACATCTAACAGCGAATTCTATTTAAGATTATCCAATTATCTTATAGCTATTCAGCATTATTTAAGTTCATCTAATGATCAGTTTGTCATTCGAGGTCATCCAATTGTTCAAAATGATCCAATGGTCACTTGGTTATTTACGTTTATCCAAGGTTATTAAATGTGCCACAGAAACCATTCTAGGTCAATAAAACATTGCAAATAAGACAAGATCACCTAATAGCGAATTTTCATTTAAGGTCATGAAAAATCATTTAACGTCATTCAAAATAATCGAAACACCATTCATGATTATTTAAGATTATCCAAATTATTTAACTATGATTAAAAGTTATTTAAGATTATTCAAGAAGACCTGTTAATAGTTATTGGGGATTATGTCAGGTCATCTAACGATCAGTATATCATTCGAAGTCATCCAATTTAATAAGATTATTGTACGATCATTTAAGGTCATTTACGTGTATGTAAGGTTATTAAATCATTCTAGATCAATAAAAAACTGCAAATATGAGAAGGTCATATAACAGCGAATTCTTATTTATGGTCATGCTAAATCATTTAAGGTCATTAGGTCATTATTGAAAATTTATTTATGGTTATTTAAGATTATCCAGTTATCCAGTTAGGGTTATTAAAGGTCATCTAACGATCAGTTTAAGGTTATTTAAGTTTATCCTCCAGGTCAACTACAATACGATAAGGTCATTGAACGGCGAATGTTCATTTAAAGCCATGCAAAAACATTTAAGGTCATTCAAAATGATATAATAATTTCATGGCTATTTAAGGTTATCCAATTATCATTTAGCTATAATTAAAAGTTTATAAAGGTTATTCAAGTTTATCCAATGTTATTAAAAGTGATACAATAATCACTCTAGGTCAATCAAAGTTATTGAAGTTTTGTATTTGAATTACTTTTTAATATCACTAAAGATAATACAATTATATAATTCAAAGTCATTTTACGTTGAAATTGGCATTTAAGACTGTCCAAAATCATTTAAGATTAATCAAGATTATTTAATAATCATGCAAAGATTTTTAAGATAATATAACAATTATTCACTAGGTATTTAAAATAATTTAAGAACCGTTTAGTGTCATTGCCATTAAACTTTATTTAAGTTTATCCAAGGGCATTCAAGAAGATCCAATAATTATTTTAGATCAACAAAAGTATTTAAGTTACAGATTTGAGTTTAGGATTATCAAATAATTAAAAAAAAATAACTCATACTGCTTAAATTACTTTCTAATGGTCATTCAAAGGGGTACCATTTTCCAGCGCGTACTCTATATTCACCAGCGCTCGGCACGGTAAAAACGTGAACTACTTTCCTACTGTCCCTCGTATATAATAAATATATACATTAATTAACATTGAAATTCGTTCTTGAGTTACATGAAGGTTTAATTAATAAGCTTTATTAATTAACATTAATTAAAACGTTCAGAAAAATGTTCTTCTCTTTGTTGTGAAAAAATTATTAGCCCAAGGCTCGAATTTAGTATCAATTTCATACTATACTATAAGAAATATTTCTTAACGCTTTAGCAGTAATAAATTTACATTAATTAGGCTATTATTTAAAAGTTTTGACCAATTTACAGTAATCACTAATAAAGCAAGTTGTAAACAGGAACTTTTCACCCAAACGTAAAATCTTCCCTGTATTTACCAGTCGCGTCGACTAGAGGCGAATAATTAAATTCCCGGCGACGACTTGCAGCCAATTAACTGGCCTTTGTTCTTTTTGCGCTCTGGAACTATCCTCGGAATGCATTACGAGCCACCATAATCTCCCTAACCGATGGCATCATACATAAAACTACTTCAAAGGCGGCACTCGAGTGAGAGAGACGGAGCACCGGGAAAAACACTAGGACGACACGAACACGAACGGGAACAGGAATGGCGGACATTAAACAGGGATCCAAGACGCCGCTGTTAATTTCGGGCTGGCGCTTCAAATGTTTTTACGAGTGGCGCCCGACTCTTAATTGGCTGGAGATGAGAGTTCCCGTTATCAAATTCTGGAATGATAATGGTAATATTTCAAGGAACTGAATCTTAAAAATTAAATAATAATAGGTTTGATTTAGAGGTGTGTTTATAATAGCTATAATAAGAATGAAAGAAGTTATTCAAATATGTTATTCTGTTAAAACAAAAAGGTTTATTAGATGTTCCAAATAATTTATCTCAAAATTTAAAATTTAGAAATAATAGAGTATATATAGCTATAATAAATGGGGAAGAAAAATTGAATTTACTTCAAATACAAAGGTTTTTACGTTTTGTGTTAATATTTATTTTTTTGAGATATTAAATCAAATTGTAACGTCGTTTAGGTAAATACAACTGTAGATACAACTCGCATAGAGATTCGTCGTAAAGGTACTACCCCCCCGCAGCACACCACCCGATGGATGATGCACAAACGACCTAATGGTCAAGTTTATGGCCAAAGTACCTTGGACAAACAGAAATCGGATCTTCGATCGCACTGATTACAGTCATGGCCTAACATTTAGCCCTGATAAACTCTAATCGTGGTAGAATACTCTCTTGAGCACTGACTGCAGTTTAAAGCCTTCTTAAGCACTAATTATGATCCAGGCAGCCTAAATTATATAGCTGCCTGATCGTGGATCGTTTTCCATTATTATTTTATCTATTAATAAATATATGCTTTTACCTTCTAGTACAATCCAAAAAAAAACTACAAGACTGGCGCCCAACGTGGGGCCCGAATTATTACGACGAGTATCGCAGATATAATGGCACAAGTCATTCTTACACAAGAGTATTTCCAGCAGCTAATTCAACAACAAACTGGGTTGGGAGTACAGAAAAACGGGAAGATTGCGAATGAGATATTACCGCGATCAAAAAAATTAAATTAGAAACGTTTATCAATACGATAGAGATTTACAAAAATATCAAAAATATTTCAAACAATGACGATTTAACAGGACTCACACTTCTGCTAGAAGATGATGCCTCAATCTAGTGCGATGAGGTGTAGTATAACATCTTAAAGTATTCTCAGCTTTAACTCATTTATTTTTTTTAGTACTATAAATAAACTAATTTCGTGATTTTCATCGAGACGCAGGAGAAAAAAAAATATATCACAGGCAATCAAACGATTTCGTTTCTAATAAACCGCATACGAAATTGATATTTGCGAAGAAATATTTACGTTTACGCGAAAATCGCGATTTACGGCCGCAATAAAGGATGATTGCGCGTTTTGCATCTTTACGACCAAGCGACACGCTCCCCCATAAATCACTTTAGGGAGTACAAGCTCGAAGTCGTTTTCGTGCGGTGACCGTATAAGGGGGTTAAACGTGAAATTTGAAAACCTACAGGGAAAAAAACGTGTAATTAATCTGGTGTCGATAAGGGAAGGCGTTTAATTAAACAGTGCAATTGCATGCTATAGGTTCTTGCAAAACACGCATGCGTTGATTATTCAGGTGAAAATTAGATTATTATATTATTTCTTGGAAAAAGGCAATATATTTCTAAATATAATGAGATCAATTGTGAAGAATCTTCCAATAAAGACCGTTGTAACAATCAACTAAAATATGAGCAAATAGAATCAGAATATACAATTTTGAAAATTGTATAATTCCAATTAATATTTCATATAAATAGATTTGTATTTTTAGTTGGACATTGGTGTTAATAACAATAACAAATAGTTATGAAAACAAAGAATTTTATTTGGGCTTAAAACCATTGGACTTTATATATGAAATATTACCTGTTGAACTAAACCTGTATAATTTTGATGACTGCAGTTTAAAGATATAAGGTTTTAATTTAAATAAAAGGTAACACATTGTTACAATATATGAAAAGACATTTTATTTACTTTGTTTGAACATATATGTTAATTAGGGTTTAGTTTTAAGCTCAGTATTTTAGCACTTCCATACATAACACCATTATTTCAAATAGAGCATCAATAATAAATGCTGTTAAAACCAGAAATAACCAATTATTTGCTAGCCTATCAACATTTTAAATAAATAGGAAAACAGAAAAATATTTTCACATAGAAAAACAGACGCAAAAACCAGTCGTAGTGTAAATTATTTCGGAATTCTTCTCGACTATAGTTTCAAATTTGAAAAAAGATATATTCAATACTGTTGCCTGTTGTCCGTTTTATCTGTTGTCCGTTTTGTCTGTTTGGTCTGTTTGGTCTGTTTGGTCTGTTTGGTCTGTTTGGTCTGTTTGGTCTGTTTGGTCTGTTTGGTCTGTTTGGTCTGTTTGGTCTGTTTGGTCTGTTTGGTCTGTTTGGTCTGTTTGGTCTGTTTGGTCTGTTTGGTCTGTTTGGTCTGTTTGGTCTGTTTGGTCTGTTTGGTCTGTTTTGTCTGTTTTGTCTGTTTGGTCTGTTTTGTCTGTTTGGTCTGTTTTGTCTGTTTTGCCTGTTGTCTGTTTTGCCTGTTGTCTGTTTTGCCTGTTGTCTGTTTTGCCTGTTGTCTGTTTTGCTTGTTGTCTGTTTTGCCTGTTGTCTGTTGTCTGTTGTCTGTTGTCTGTTGTCTGTTGTCTGTTGTCTGTTGTCTGTTGTCTGTTGTCTGTTGTCTGTTGTCTGTTGTCTGTTGTCTGTTGTCTGTTGTCTGCTGTCTGCTGTCTGCTGTCTGCAGTCTGCAGTCTGTTGTCTGTTGTCTGTTGTCTGTTGTCTGTTGTCTGTTGTCTGTTGTCTGTTTTCGGTTTTCGGTTTTCGGTTTTCTGTTTTCTGTTTTCTGTTTTCTGTTTTCTGTTTTCTGTTTTCTGTTTTCTGTTGTTGACCTTCGTTCTTTGTCCTTTATCTTTTTTTTTCTTTACTGTTTGTCCTGTGTCCTGCGTCCTTTGTTGTTTGGCCTTTGTTCTTCGTCATTTGTCCTTTGTCCTTTGAGCTTTGACCTTTGTACTTTGGCCTGTGTCCTTTGTTTTTGTCCTTTGTCATTTGCCCTTTGTCCTTTGACTTTATCTTTTGTTATGTATCTTTTACCATTTGTCGTTTGACACTTTTTAAACCTTTTACTATTGCGACTAATTTCGTCAAGTATAACGCTCCTCAATTCAATTATATCAATAAATTAAGCGCTTGCTATTTTAATGTTAATTGACAATACACATAAGATATTTATTAAAACTTTTACATCTTACAGTCGGGGTTAAATTTAAAAAAATACAAACTCTTCTAGTATATAATATCTTCCTTTTAGCATCTCTCACCTGTCGTCTGCCATCTGTCATCTATATTATTTCTTTTATCTCTCTCACCTATCAGATGTCATCTCTGTCATCATTGACAGACCTCTGTCATCGGTCTGTCTCTAGCATCTCTGTCATTTTTGTCATTTTAGTCACCTCTGTCATCTGTGGAGAAACATTGTTATTTTATGAAAATTGTTTCACTGCAAAACTTAAAGATTTATTAGTAAAAAAACGTTGAATTTAAACTCACATGCTTTAGCTGTGCTATATGACTAAAATCAGTCTTTCAATTACTTTCTCATTAGTTAGTTTGTTATTATTATTATTATTATTATTATT
The DNA here is from genome assembly GCA_963969525.1 of Ontholestes murinus. Classification (NCBI taxonomy): domain Eukaryota; kingdom Metazoa; phylum Arthropoda; class Insecta; order Coleoptera; family Staphylinidae; genus Ontholestes; species Ontholestes murinus. Next base: position 36,802 of record CAXAKX010000298.1, read on the forward strand.
AATTTATTCAACGGAAGCCATTTCAGAAATACATAAAATACAATTGTTATTAAAATATTCATTATTACTTATTAATCATTTGTCACATGTAATTTATCATTTTGCCCTTTGTCCGTTGGCTTTTGACTTTTGTCTGTTATCCTTTGTCCTTTGTCATTTGTCTTTTGTCTTTTGTCTTTTGCCCCTTGCCTTTTGTCATTTGTCATTTGAAACTTTCTGAACCTTTTATCATTGCGACCAATCATCGAATTCTCAAATCAATTATAACAATAGTTTAAGCGTTTGCTATTTAAATATTGATTGAAAATACACATAGGATATTTATTAAAACTTTTACATATTACAGTCTAGCTTAAATTTAAAAAATCACACCTTCTCCTAATATACAATATTTTCGTTTTAGAATCTCTCACTTGTCATCTACCATCTATCATATCTGCCATCTCTGTCATTTCTGTCATTTCAGTCATTTCTGTCATCTCTGTCATCTCTGTGATCTCTGTCATCTCTGTCATCTCTGTGATCTCTGTGATCTCTGTGATCTCTGTCATCTCTGTCACCTCTGTCTTCTCTGTCATCTGTAAACTGGTCATCTGTCATCTATAAGTTGCCATCTGTCGTCTATCATCTGTCACCTGTCATCTGTCATATGTCATCTGGTCATCTGTCATCTGGTCATCTGTCATCTGGTCATCTGCCATCTGTTATCTATCATCTGTTGTCTGTCATCTGTCATCTATAATTTATCATCTGCCATTTGGATTATGGTTACAAAACAGTATAGGCAATAACTTCAAGTTATATTACTAACAATACAATCAGGTGCAGACAAGTAGCACATAACAAGTGACATACTGAAGATAATAGAAAATCTTCAGATAGTAGGAGACAGATCGCAATCTTAAATACTTATGAATAGGCCAAATTTGATAAAATCGAATGTTAAGTAATAATTTTTATGATAACAAAAATATGAAGCGGCAAAATTATGTCATATAACATACGGTAGATATGTCATGCTAGATGATAGATGGTAACATATTTGAGGTGACACATTGCGGATAAGAAATAATAGATGCTAGGTTAGAGATTGCAGTTGACAGTTGATATTTATGAGGTAACTACTACTAAGTAATCAATTGCCAGTTTGAGATTGACAAGTGATTCCAATGTGTCTATCAGCAAGAGGACAGATGATGTATAACAAGTGAAAGATGACAAATGAAAGATAAAATACCACAGATTAGATAAATTGACAAATGCCGGATGACAAGTGATAGGTTTCTAATCATTTTGATGCTTTCTAAACTTTTTATCACTGCGACTAATCAATGTCGTTAAGTATAACTCTCTTCAAATCAATAATAATAATAATTTAAGCGCTTGATATTTCATGATTAATTGACGATACATGTAAGGTATATATCAACATTTTTTACATCTTACAGTCTGGCTTAAATTGAAAAAATTACGCCCTCTCCTAATATAAAAATCTATCTGTCATCTCTGTCATCGGTCATCTCTTATCTGTCATCTTTGTCATCTCTGCCATTTCTCTCATCGCTGTCATCTCTGTCATCTCTTTCATCTCTTTAATCTCTTCCATCTCTGTAATCTCTGTCATTTGTCCTCTATGACATCTCTTTCATCTCTGTCATCTGTCATTTCAGCCACCTCTGTTATTTCAGCCACCTCTGTTATTTCAGTCATCTCTGTCATTTCAGTCATCTCTGTCATTTCTGATATCTCTGTCATCTATGTCATCAGATCGTCTGTCATCTGTCATCTAGTAATTTGTCATCTGGTCACCTGGTCATCTGTCATGTCATCTGTCAACTGCAATCTGCCATCTGTCATCTGTCATCTCTGTCAAATATTCTTCAGACAAATATGATAAATAATAAAGAGGTAAATTTTGATAACTGATATATGGTATTAGATGACAATAAATGAGAGGTGACAAATTGCTGATAAGAAATAATAAATGCTAGGTTAAAGATTTCAGTTGGCAGTTGATTTTTAAGAGATAACTATTACTAAGTACTCAACTGACAGTTTGAAATTGACAAGTGATTCCAATTAGAAAATCTACTAAAATTGGCAACTGAATGTCTATCAGCTAGATGACAGATGATATATAACAAGTGACAGATGACAAACGAAAGAAAAAATACCACAGATTAGATAAATTGACAAATGCCGGATGACAAATGAAAAATGACAAATAACAATTGACAAAGAAAAAATAAATGGCAAATGACAAATAACAAATATTAATTGACGATATATTTAAGATATTTATTAAAACTTTTACTGTCTGAATTAGATTATAAAAAAAAAAACGCATCCTCTCCTTATATAAAATATCTTCTTATTAGAATCTGTGACCTGTAATCTGTCATCTAGTCATCTCTGTCATCTCTATTATTTCTGTACTCTCTGACATCTCTGTCATATCTGTCATCTCGGTTACCTCTGTCATCTCTGTCATCTTTGTCATGTGGTCATCTGTAATCTGTCGTCCTAATCATCTGTCATCTGTAATCTGTAATCTGTAATCTGTAATCTGTAATCTGTAATCTGTAATCTGTAATCTGTAATCTGTAATCTGTAATCTGTAATCTGTAATCTGTAATCTGTAATCTGTCATCTGTCATCTGTCATCTGTCATCTGTCATCTGTCATCTCTGCCATATATGTCATCTCTGTCATCTCTGTCATCTCTGTCATCTCTGTCATCTCTGTCATCTCTGTCATCTCTGTCATCTCTGTCATCTCTGTCATGTGGTCATATGTGATCTTTCATCTGATCATCTGATCATCTGATCATCTATTATCTGTAATCTGTAATCTGTAATTTGTAATCGGTGATCTGTCATCTGTCATCTGTCATCTGTAATCTGCCATCTGTCATCTGTGATGTGCAATCTATAAGCTGCCATCTGTTATCTGTCATGTATCATCTGGACGTCTGTCATTTGTCATCTGTCATCTGATATTTTTCATCTGTTATCTGTAATCTGTCATCTGTCATCTGTCATCTGTCATCTGTCATCTGTCATCTGTCATCTGTCATCTGTCATCTGTCATCTGTCATCTGTCATCTGTCATCTGTCATCTGTCATCTGTCATCTGTCATCTGTCATCTGTCATCTGTCATGTGTCATCTGCCATCTGTCATTTGTGATCTGACATCTATAGGCTGTCATCTGTCATCTAGTCATCTATCATCTTTGCATCTGCTATCTGTTATCTGTTATTTGTAATTTGTCATCTGTAATCTGTCATATGTACTCTATAATCTGTCATCTGTCATTTGGGTTATGGTTACAAAGCAACATACGCAATAACTTGAAGTTATATTACTAACAATGCAATCGGGTACAGATAATTAGCACACAAGTGACATACTGAATATGATAGAAAATCTTCAGACAATAGGAGACAGATGGCAATGATAAACATCTGTGGATCTGGCATATTTGATCAAATAGATGTTAAGTTAAATTTTTTATGATAAAAAAATTTGAAGCGGTAAAATTATGACAACTGACATATGATAGATAAGTCATGTTTAATGTTATGGTACATGTTAGATGGCAACACATGAGAGGTGACACATTATGCATAAGAAATAATAGATACTAGGTTAGATGTTGCAGTTTACAGTTGACATTTAAGAGGTAACTACTACTAAGTAATGAATTGACAGTTTTGAGAATAACAAGTGAAAAGTTTCCAATTAGAAAAGTCATCATCAGCTAAAGTTGACACCTGATAGTTTATAGATAAAAGATGATGGATTATAAATATAGGATGATGTGATAATAGTTGTTAGATTACAGACAAATTTATTTCTTTGTTTCTATCATCTAGATAACAGATAACATACAACAAGTGACACATAACAAATGACAGAAAACAAACCACATGTTCGATAAACTGACAAATACCGAATGACAGATGACAAAATACAAATGAAAAATGACAAATGAGAAACAACAAATGGCAAATGACAAATGACAAATATTAATTGACGATATATTTAATATATTTGCTGAAACTTTTACACTTTGGGCTTAATTTAAAAAAAACACACACTCTCCTAATATATAATATCTCCGTTTTAGAATATCTCATCTGTCATGTGTCATGTGTCATCTGTTATCTATAAGCTGTCATCTGTAATCTATCATATGTCATCTAGTCATCTGGCATCTACCACCGATTGGATAAATTGACAGATGACAAGTGGCATAACAATTTATAGATAAAAGTTGACAGATGACAGTTGACAAAGGTAACACAGACGACAGAAAATAAATGATGGTACAAAAATAATATATAAAGCATAATATATATTGCTTAACAATTTAAAACAGTACATTAAAAATTGACCGTTAACTAATGGAAAGTCACATTTGATAGACATCACATATGTCAATGACATATGATAAATGACATATGACAAATGACAGATGACAAATGATGAATGAAAAATGACAAATGACAACAGGCAAAATAACAAACTGACAAAGTGCCATATTCAATATTCATTGTAGCTCAAAAAATATTAAATGTTAAAATCATAGCAGCTGACAAAAGGGAAATCTAATGTCAGATGATTAATAACATAAAACTGATTGCATATGATAAATGACAGATGACACATCACAGATAATTAGTGACCGATGAAAGCTGCCTTGAGAAATTATTTACTCAATGAAATAAAATCCATTTGGGATTAGAAAATGTTTAATCTTTACTTTAAAATCTTTAAGTGAGCATAAACTGAAAAAAAATTACAAAATTTGATAGAAATGTGAAAATACAAATTACAAATGACAGATAACCAAGATAAACAAATAAACAAGTGCCGGATAATTAAAAAAAATAATATTAACAATATAAATATCTTTATTAATTAGAGCTCCAAAAATATTAAATGATAAAATAATAACAGCTGATATATGATAGAGTAATGTTAGATGATAAATAATATGAGATAGATTGCTAATAATAAATGAGAGATAACACATTACAGATAATAAGTAGCTGATAAAAAAAGTTATATTATAAATTACAGTTGACAGTTGACAGATTGTAGTCGAATAATAGATGATCTGTTACATAGTATTAGCGATAATGGCAGGTAATATATAGTTAGTGATATATTGAAGATTATAGATGATAGATGATATGACAAATCATATTAACAAATTGACTTCTATTATTTCTTTTATACAGACTATATTACTAAGTTATAAACACATTTTTAACATTCTCCGTTATTTTACGTATAAAGATAAATTAATAACACATGTACGTATGACTTTAATTAAAACGCCCGTCGCTCATGCACAATATTTATTTTTACCACTCCGTAAATCCGAAACGAAATTGAGAATTCCACGAGCCGGCTCGTTACGTACTCGTACGTTCTCCACTTTACAAACGAACGAAGAATTAGTTTCTCACACACTCGAACGGAGTTCATTGCGAAAACACTCCACATTTATTACGTGAAGTTATTACCCGACGAAACGCACACAGGAAATTATATTGTGTTTCATTAAAAGCACAAACGAGCTGCTCAAACTTCGTCGCGTTATTCGAGAATAACACAAATTAAAACGATCAATCTCGACATTACAAATACACCAGCGTGTAAATAATATCTGGAGTAATTGTTATACATCTTGAGACTCTAAAATGAAATTATTTGTAATAATAATTCTGATTAGAATAATAATTTTTTAATTAAAATTTTAATTGTCGTAGAATGTAAGAATGAATTAATTCTGGATTTAAAGACATTTTTGATGATAAGGTTTATTTGTATTCGATATTATTTTATTATTTTATTTTGTTTTGTTTTCATAGCAAGGCAAAATTGCCCGTAGCTATCCATTGATCGGCACAATGTAAGAATCAATGGTCATATTATTAATTTTGTGTAGTTAAAATGTTTGCTTCAGTTTTTTTTTTGTATAATGTGATGTACCCTACCATCATTATTATTATTATTATTATATTTATCTTTATCATATATGTTTATATAAAACAATATTAACAAAAAATATATATAGGTCATCAACTGATAAGCATTCTTTAATATCATAATTTCAATTATGAATTTAATAATGCAATTTTAACGTTATGAAAGTTAATATTACCACATCGTTTCATGTGAATAATATTTGAACTACGATTATTTTCCGTGCTTTTATGAAAGTTGCAAAACGTGAGTTCGTCGGTGGCACGTTTCTGGTGGAGGCGCCGGGTCGTCTGGCGATCAGTCACTTTCTCGTTCCCACGCCGTCCATCTCGCGGCATTTATCGATTCGTCCTCTGCCGGGCGCGGCAATAACCGCCGCCTCGAGCCGTGACTGCCCCGTTTCGCTCCGTCTGGGCCGCCCCCGGTTCGTAACCGCCGGCGACGGTGCGACGCGGCCGATTCCCCTCGCTCACGCCGCGACCTCCGCGATAAATTTTCAACGCACACAGCATTAAAAAAAAAGGGAATTGTTTTTATACGGCAGCTCAGAGACCGATAAATCCATGCGTGAAGCCGGAAAGATGGCATGTTGGGTTTAATCATGTATGAAATTGACTGAATAAGCAAAAGGGTATAACTAAGAGATTTGTTTTAATACATACGCATAAGTCATATGAGTAAGGTTCAATTCCGTGTGGAATATTATGTTGAATGCATATGAGACGTTAATGCGTTATCGATTGTGCATTATAAACTATTCGTCTATTCGTCAATTCGTATATTGCACTTCCGCTTTCCATGCCGTCGAACGTTTAAGGTTCGATTTTTCATCGGGAATTGTGGTGACCGTGCCTTCTACGAGTAAGGGGTGGAAGAGGAGTGCGGTGCCCGTCTCACCACCGAACGCCAGCCGTCCACAATACAGCCGAGCCAAATAGACGGATGACGGCGGTGCAATGGAGTCGTTCACCGGAAGTCGTAATCCGGCTTTAAAGCCCGGAAGATGTTCCAGACCGTGAATGCAAATCCCTCGGGAACACGCCGCTCTCGTCGCGGGCTTTTTCCACTTCCTACGTCTCTCCTTCTCCTCCTCTTCACGTTCCCCACATCGGTTAGGGTTTCTATTACTTTCGGTCGCAATTATACTACAACAATTCGAACGTCGTTCCACCCTGATAAACACTGTTAGTTTATGAGTTGCGAACAATGTAACTGCGTGTAGCTGTTAGAATTTAATTAGGTGAGGAGGTAAACGATTCCTTTTAGTAAACTGATATGTCTAGGTGTAGAAATAATAGAGATGTTCGAAGGAAATCGATATTTTAGATAATTATTAGTGTGTTGAGAATAATTTAGAAACACTTGACTAATAGGTGACTTCCTTAACATCAACTAGATACGCAATGATTACTTAAACTATTTGTTTTAGCCATAATTCCTCAATTACTAACTTTCTTGATGAAGCGGTGTTGTAAAGAAATTTTCATTTGAAGATCGTTTTTAACATCAGTTACGTTTATTTTACGTAAATTATTTCTTTTAAATCGTCATACAAAAATTCCAATATTTTTACTTTTACTGTCTGAAATCATGGGCTGCTTAACCAATAACTTTACTAAAGTAAAAACGCTTTTATATTTCTACAATATAGTATAAGGTAATTAATTTTGACTTCCACTACCTGATTTTACTATGTGAGCAAACCCTTTTGATCTTTTAGAGTAGAAATGTTGATTCCCTATGCGTAAAATTCTAAACTTCAAACAAATAGTCAAAACAACTTTTGGATAGCTCTTTGTATTTAGGATCAAGTGGTTAAAACAAAAACAATAGAAAGCTGATATTTTATTAACAAGATTGACATTTTCTGATTATTAAAACTGACAATAACCGAAACCGCACATCAAAAGTTTATGGACTTCTAGTGAATGTATTTCAATTTCAATTATTTATTAATGTAGCTTCTTTACATTTGCAAACATTACACAAGTCAAACAAAATGTAAGTTAATAAAATAAAACACATAAAATAGTAAATATTCGTCAGATAGTATAATGTACCGTAAAAATAACAGAACAAATAAACAAATATCAGTGAAAAAATCTCTTAAACTCATTAATATCATAAAATGCATTTTCTAATAAAACCTGTTTTATATACTTCTTGAACTTTGCAAACGTTTGCTCTCTAAAGGATCTTGGCAGCCAGTTATAGAGTTTAATTCCTACGTATTCAGGTGATTTATTAATAAACTCGTGAAAGTAGCGTTTTATTGGGATTAAATTATTATTTCGCGTATTATAATGCGTATCCAATGGCACGCTCTGCATTATTACATCCTTATTTTTATAATTTGTCAATAGTAATTTATAGATATATATATATATATATACATGGGGTTGTTAGTATTCGTTTAGAAATGAATATTAGTTTGCAAGAGTCTTGTGATTTTATGCTAAAAATAAGTCGAATTGCTCGTTTCTGTGCCACAAATATTCTCGAGATATCGTGAGAGCTACCCCATCATTGTCTATTATAGGCTAGATTAGAGTAAATTAGACTGTAGTAAACAGTTAATAGATTTCTAGTCTGAAATATTTGTTTCAAGCTTAGCATGAGATATATTGAACTGTTAATTTTTTTTTGCGATAAAGTCAATGTGATTATACCATGACAGGTGTTTATCCACGTACAATCCTAAAAACTTTGTATTATCTATTGTAGTGATTTTCATACTTTGGAAGTTGAAATCCTTTGCAGCAAATTTATTATATTTATTGAAGAACTGGCAAATAACAGTTTTCTGAAGATTTATTAATAGCTTATTAGTTTGACACCATTTAGAAAAATCGTTTAGAACGGCATATATCCTATTCTCTAACTCTACATCATTTTCTCCTTCAATGACAATTGTGGTATCATCGGCATACATAAATACTTGTCCGCATTGGATATGTAGAGGAAGGTCATTCATGTAAAGAATAAATATTAGAGGACCCAATACACTACCCTGCGGAGTTCCCTTGCTAATAGAAAATTCACGCGATAATTCTGAATTGTAGTGGACATTGAATCTTCTATCAGTGAGAAATGAAACCAGCCAGTCATTAACAATTCCAGGAAGTCCTACCGTTTCCATCTTTTTTTGCTACAAAATCAATATTAATTACATCAAAAGCACGGGTTGAGTCAAAAAATACAGCGGCAACTTTCTTATTTTGATCAATGTAATTATGTATATTTTGGATCAGATTTATTGAGGCAGTTTCCGTAGACCGACCTGACCTAAAACCGTGTTGTTGTTTACACAATATATTATTTATATTTAAGTATTCTATAAGACGTGAATAAACCGCTTTTTCAATAATTTTGGAAAATATACTTAATACAGATACTGCTCGGTAGTTGGCGATGTCATTTATATTTCCTTTTTTAAATATTGGTATAATTTTTGCCCATTTTAAGAGCGATGGAAAGGTACCTTCTTCAATTGATTTATTAATTATCGATGTCAAAATTGGACATATAGTTGACGAAATTCTCTTAATCAATTTAACAGGAATTTCATCAGGTCCGGCAGATGTATTTTTTAATCCCTTAATGATATTTTCAACCTCTAAGGGTACAATGGCTTTGAAAAACATTAAAGTGAGGCTCCTATCTGATACGGTGCAAGTTTTATTTGTCTCTATTATATCCTCGTAATAAAGTTGATATAGAGTTATTGAAATATTCGCCAAATGCGTTTGTAATTGATAAATCGTCTGTATAATTTATGTTATTTGATTTTATGTACATTGGTTTTTCTACTACATTTGATTTAGAAGAATTGACTATTGACCAAAGTTTTTTATTTTTATCGGGAGCTTCAAATATAAGTGAATCATAATATTTAATCTTTTCCTGTTTTATTTTTTTGCTTAGGTTTATTTTGCTCTCTTTATATGTCATAATAATATTATTGTCATTAGTTAGAGAACTGATCCATCTTAAATTTTGCATTGAATTATATTCTGCTTGGAGTTCTTCTGAGAAACTTTTCTTATTTTCGTAGGAAATGCAACATTGAAGCACCGTTCAAAAACATGTATGAATTCAGTATAACTGTGATGAATTGAATTTGTAGAGACATTACTATTACAATACTTTTCAAAAAGAAATATAAATTCGTTGATACCGGAGTCTGTAATCCTTGGTTAGTGTTGCCATATCTTCAACTACTTGATGAAACTTTGCATTCGGCTTAAATATTATTTCTATCTTGAACTGTCCCGATAAATATCTTGTAAATACTCTACTTAAATTACGTCCCACGCCATCTGACAAAATCAGGACTTTCTTGTCGCTAATTCTAATTTTTGGTTGTGTTGTAGAATTATTATTTATTATTAAATCTCTTTCATTATTTCCTGTTTGATCTTCTGCCCATGATGTGTTATTAATGCGTATATTATCGGTGGATCTTATCTCGTTGTCGTCGAGAGTTATCTGTTTGTCTAAATTACTCAAATTATTTATAACTAAATCACTTCCCATTCCTTTTGTATTATTATTAGTGGCTCCTATCTCGTTATCGGTGAGAGTAGTTTGTTCCTCCAAATTTATGATAGAGATTTTATTACGTGCATTAGTTGTATTATTATTTAATTTTTTATTTGTGCAACTTTTATTGTTTATATATTTTTTCATCTTTGTAATTTGTACGTTTAAAAAATAGACCTGATATTTTAAGTAAATCAGACAATTCATAATTTTAAACATTTCCTTTCCTTTTTTCGAATGTTTTGCAATTGCTTTATCCATAATTAACGTATTATCCGTTTCGATAAAACTAGAATTAACGGCGGATTTTAATTTATGGACTAACTGGTGTTTGTTTCCTGTTTTTGTTAATCCCTGTTTTTTGAGTTCCAATTTTAAATCTTTTATCTTTAATTTGTTGATATCAATGGAGGACATCGTGCCCGATGAATTTTTGAGTTTATCCCTGTAGTTTTGCTTCACAGACGACGTTGAATTGAGCTGACGTAGCACTGGTTTATATTTTATATCAAAGAATCACTTATAATAACTTCTTATTTTTAACTTTGAATTTTGATTGTTCCTCACTATACTACACTACATACTGTCGCTTATGATTACGTCACTTTTTAATAGTAGTAATTGTCTAATAAGGTAATAAAACACCAATTATTGTCTCTGTATTTTACGTTCACGTGCGTTCGATCGTTCGGAACGTATATTTTTTATGAAATTTTCATGAATTATGTAATCAAGTGTGCTCTATTTAACTAAAATATTTTCAAGATTATACGACTTAAATAGAATACTATATTTTTTAATACGTATTTATATTCTACATAAATTTCTGTCAAAAAAATTATTAAGTAACGTAACGTCCAAATTTAAGTCCAAATTTTGTCCTTTTTCAGAGTTCACTTTAAAAATAGATATCTCCGACGAAAATAAAATTGAATGGCTGTAATATTGGCTACATATAGCCGATACCTATGGGTATCCAATGATAAATTATTTTTGAATAAAGAATATACAGGGTGTTTCAAACCACATTTGGTCAAATTTAAACCAATATATCTCGCTTTTCTTAAATAGAACACCCTGTATATTTTTACATATTCGGACGCAGAATTTAATTGTGCTAGCGTTCCCTATACCTATCTTCTTTCATAAACTTTTGATGTGCCGTTTCGGTGGAAAAAAGAATGCACGAATTTTGGATTTTTCTTTGTCAAGGTCAGTGATGATGATGAACACTATATACAAGCCAAAATTAATAGTAAATGTTTGAGAATGTTTTCTTAAAAAAATGCTTTTTTTAAACCACCAACCTCGATTTTGTAGTTTAGTTAATTAAATTTTAAATAACAAAATGTATTAAAATCCTGAGTTGTAGAAAATTAAATAATAAATTTAAAAATACGAAATTACTACTAGTCTTAGTAAGACTAATTGTTGTAGATTCACGAAATGTTTTCGTATTTTTAAATGTATTATTTAATTTTAAATAAATGAAATTCTAGGACTATCAAAAACTTTTTTGTAGATTCACATGATAAAATTTGAAACAATTTTTAAATAACATAATTAATTAGAAAAGTCGTAGAAAATAGCTAGAAGTGTTTGTTCTCAATTTTGTTTCACATTTGGCTTCGACGTGATAAGATTTACATGGAATGGTAAGCCTTAGAAAAGTAAGAAATGATTTGTAATCTGAAAAGAAGATTGAAATCATTTTTACATCTACCACTTTTTCTCCAAATTTTAAATTGTGTTAAAATCAATTCATTTGTGGTTCAAATAAAAAATACCAATATTTAAATCCTTGTGCACAATTTAAAGCACTTGTCGGATCAATCAGGATGGCTTCATATTATTTATTAATAATATTATTATTTATTATATATACAGGGTCCTGCAACAGTGCGTCGGGCTTTCCTAGCGCCTTTCTCGTGAGAGATAGAAAAAAAGGTTTCGTATAAAAATTTATTGATTTAAAAATCTCTATGCCGTAAAATTATTTTCAAATATACAGGGTGTCGTAATTTTGCGGTATAACAAAAGCAAACATTTTTTTAAATGGAACACCCTGTATATTTTTTCATTTTCTAATTTGGATAATATTTTATTACTTGAACCTTTTTTTAGTTTTTAATTTCAATGTGGCATTTCCGAGTTATTAACGTTTTTCTGAAAAAAATGTAAAAAGCGGAGGTTCACAAAAAAAATTATTCTGATGTTCTATTTAAAATTTTAAGAAATTTTCTCTTTCCTATGGTTGTTCATAAGTACTGTTTATGTACCAGTGTTAAAAATTTTCACTTTTGAGAAACCCTGCCTTTGTATCAGACACGCCATTTTCTAAAATTTCAAATTGTCGTAACTCTTTTTTTTTAAATGGAATTATATATTTTTTTAAATTTTATATTATTCTACATCTAATTTTCTACAAAAAATATTAAGCATACCCTATACCTAAAAGTGATAATTTTCAAGATATAAAAGAATTTATATTTCAAACGGTCCTTGAATGCGAATTTGTTTTTGAATAGATAGCCATGACTGAAAAAAATGCATCTTTCAATTAAACAAGTAGTTTGACATGTAAATGGGAGGTGTGAAATACAAAAAACAAAAGAAGAAAGCCTATCATCAACGAGGAACCAAAAAGACATTGGTGAAGGAACTGGCATAAGCGAGAGGTCAGTACAAAGCATTCTGAAGAAAAATCGATATCAAGCATATCATATTCAGCTACATCAAGAACTGAGTAATACTGACTTTCAATTTCGTTCCGAATTTTGTTTCTGGGGAAGACAGAAAATACAGGAGGATCTTTCGTTTTTCCAATATATTTTATTCACGGATGAGGCGTCATCCCATAACAACGGATCTGTCAATATGTACAATTTTCACTATTATTTAACTGATAATCCGCATGTTATGAGACAAGTTGATCATCAGCATCGAATGTCTGGGACGGAATTTTTGGAAACCATGTTGTAGGTCAACATTTCTTTGAGGGCCATCTCAGTAGGTCTATGTATTTGTACTTCTTGCCAATTGAATTACCTGGAACGTTAGCTAATGTACCCTAACTAACAAGAAACAGGGTGTGGTTTTAACAAGACGGAGCACCTGCCCAATTTTCACAAGACGTGAGGGCGTTTCATTTTTCCCAACCAGTGGATTGGTAGGAATGGACCCACCAAATGACCTGCTAGATCTAAGGATCTAACAAAACCTGAAATTGTTTATAAGGAATCACCAATAGCACTGAATATCATATGCTTGATATCGATTTTTCTTCAGAATGCTTTGTACTGACCTCTCGCTTATGCCAGTTCCTTCACCAATGTCTTTTTGGTTCCTCGTTGATGATAGGCTTTCTTCTTTTGTTTTTTGTAATTCACACCTCCCATTTACATGTCAAACTAATTGTTTAATTGACAGATGCATTTTTTTCAGTCATAGCTATCTATTCAAAAACAAATTCGTATTCAAGAACCGTTTGAAATATAAATTCTTTTATATCTTGAAAAATATCACTTCTAGGTATAGGATATGCTTAATATTTTTTGTAGGAAATTAGATGCAGAATAATATAAAATTTTAAAAAATATATGATTCCATTAAAAAAAAAGAGTTACGACAATTTGAAATATTAGAAAATGGCGTGTCTGATACAAAGGCAGGGTTCCTCAAAAGTGAAAATTTTTAACACTGGTACATAAACAGTAGTTATGACCAACCATAGGAAAAAGAAAATTTCTTAAATTTTAAATAGAACATCAGAATAATTTTTTTTGTGAACCTCCGCTTTTTACATTTTTTTTCAGAAAAACGTCAATAACTCGGAAATGCCAGATCGAAATTAAAAACCAAAAAAAGGTTCAAGTTATAAAATATTATTCAAATTAGAAAATGAAAAAATATACAGGGTGTTCCATTTAAAAAATGTTTTCTTTTGTTATACCGCAAAATTTGAACACCCTGTATATTTGAAAATAATTTTACGGCATAGAGATTTTTAAATCAATAAATTTTTATACGAAACATTTTTTTCTATCTCTCATGAGAAAGGCGCTAGGAAAGCCCGACGCACTGTTGCAGGGCCCTGTATATATATACAGGGTGAGTTTTTTTCGATGTTCTCTATGGGGATCTCGGAAACTATAAGAGATAGAGAAACGGTTAAATGGGGAAAGAAGTGTAGATTTGCGAGACGAATAAAATTCCACTTTCAAAGTTTTCAAAAAAGTCAAGGGTAACTAGATATTTTGAAAAAAGTAAAAAGTGTCAATTTTTTCAAATCAATATATCTCGGTTATTATAACAGATAGAAAAAAACTGTAAAGAACAAAGTTTTAGATAATTTTATGCAGATTAATAAAAAATAATCAGAAAATTTTTATCGCCATTATTTTCCGAGATATGACGCAAACTTACATTTTTTTAAATGGAAACCATAGTTGGCTGTGACCTCATTCAAAAGGTAATTTTTTTCTCTTTAATCTAATATGGCATACGACATAATTACTTCTAAAAATGAGTGAGCTATAGTCATTTTAAATTTTCTTATAAATAAAAAATGGGTAGCCATGAAAGTAAAACAATTGCAGTTGTTTATAATATTAGCAATATTGTAATTATTAGTTTTACAGAGATAAACCAAAATGAAACAACTGCATAAAGTAATTCTGTAATTATCAATATATCAATGGGAGAGAAATTTTAATATTAAAAAAATATGGTCAAAGAGTCTACTATTAATACTATTATGACATAAATTATATCTTTTTAAAATTGAATTTATGACTTTTTGACTATTCTCATGTAAATTGAATTAAATGTTTCAATAACAAATAGTTTATGATCCTCCACAGATTGATATTGTTTTTCATATACTTTGTTTTTTACATAACCCCACAGAAAAAATTCTAAAACGCGCAGTTCGGGAGATCTAGGTGGCCCTGGGATTGGTTTATTTCTTCCCACTTATGAGTTAGGAAAAGCATCATTTAAATAATTTGTGAAGCCAACATGTTATGAGATGGAGCACCGTCATATTGGAACCATTTCAATCTTGCTTGTAATGATAAATTTAAACAATCGATCGTATCTTCAAATGTTTTCTGAAGAAAATGAAAGTAATCATTTTCACTTAGTGAGCTTTCAAAAATATATGGACCGAGAATTATTAATCCAAACACACCATGGATTAAACTCAAATTTAATTTGTAGTTTTCTCTGTGAAACTTCTCGTGGATTCTCTTAAGTTCATCTATGTTCATTGTGGCGATTAAAAATACCACAATTAGTGAATCGCGATTCATCTGTTCATAATATTTAGAAAAGAAATAGAAACTTATTATCCTCTTGACAAATGGGTTTATACCACATACAGAAGGTCAGTTGATATTTACAAAATTATTATTCTTATGCTGGTTTTTAATTTGTATTTAACTTTGTAGAACTAATAATTACAATATTGCTATTATTATAAACAACCGCAATTGTTTTACTTTCAACTTTTTCATGGCTACCCATTTTTTATTTATAATAAAATTTAAAATCACTTATTTTTAGAAATAACTATGTCGTATGTCATATTGGATTAAAGAGAAAAGAACTACCTTTTAAATGAGGCCATAGCCAACTATGGTTTCCATTTAAAAAAATGTAAGTTTGCATCATATCTCGGAAAATAATGGCGATATAAATTTTCTGATTATTTTTTATTAATCTACATAAAATTATCTAAAACTTTGTCCTTTACAGTTTTTTTCTATCTGTTATAATAACCGAGATATATTGATTTGAAAAAATTGACACTTTTTACTTTTTTCAAAATATCTAGTTACCCTTGCCTTTTTTGAAAACTTTGAAAGTGGAATTTTATTCGTCTCGTAAATCTACACTTCTTTCCCCATTTAACCGTTTCTCTATCTCTTATAGTTTCCGAGATCCCCATAGAGAACATCGAAAAAAACTCACCCTGTATATATATATATATATTTGTATTTGTATTTGTATTTTGTTGTGTATTTTTGTAGGAATAAAAATATTTATTTATTGTAAACTTTATAACAAAATTCTAAGATATTAAAGGCCTACCCAAAACCTTCTAAAATTAAAAAAAAATGTATAACGAATTTAAATCTTTGCTGATCATATTTAAAAAGAACTAAATCAAAAAAAATCAGAAAAATCTCAAATTGTTAAAAAAACTCTATCCAAAACCTTTAGACAACACATAGAATATTCTAAGAAACTTGTTCTAAGCATGATGTAACCATCTAAAAAA
>CAXAKX010000299.1:0-42377 GCA_963969525.1 Ontholestes murinus
CTCGGGTCATAGAAACTCACATACGATATAGCATCCTTTTGTGGGTGCATTCCTTGGGAGCTAGCCAGGTTTTTTCAGCTCAAAGAAAATCGATCAGAAATTATATTTAATTTGGATTACACCGAAGATTGTAGGAAATATTTTATTAATTCAAACATACTTACACTACCTTGTTTGTACATATTGGAATGCCTCACGTACATACACGATTATATTTACTATCACCATGACAAGCATTGTGATGTTAATAGATATGTTACCAGAAGTACAAACCAATTAGACCATTTTATACTACACTGAAACGCACAAAAAAGAGCACTCGGTACCATGCTATAAAGTTATATAACAGTCTACTAATCAGTTATAAACAATTATCGGCTAGTAGTTTTAGGAAAAATGTAAAATCCATGTTAGTATGTAAGGCATTTTACTCAGTAAATGAGTTCTTAAACTCATTAATTTAAATAAACCATGTCTGACTTGTGAACCAGTAGTCATTAATAAAGATTATTATTATTATTATTATTATTCCAATTGAGACAAGTTTCGAACAAAATGCTAGTAGAGCAACTAGGTTGCAAGCAAGGAACATTCTAGGTGTTAATTTTATATAACAGGACATACGAGAACAAATACAGAAAGCTGAAGCACTGAGCCTACATTATTCGGTTATGTGTGAAGCAGCAGCAGCATTTTACTAGATGAGTGAATGTACGTATATGGAGGATCAATTATGTAATGATATCCAAAACCTGCAACACAATGTACTCCTTCATCAAGAAGTCAGAAGTCCCACTAAAGTGACGCAGAACCTAGCATGGTATAATATAAACCGTCTTTACAGCAGTCGTCAGAGTAAAACCCAAAGTAGTTCATGATATTGATAAGTTGAGTGAAAATCAAGAGAAATTTATTCAGAAACAGAACCGTGTAGAAGGAGTCACTACAATTGGTAATTAGCACAGAGGAGAAATGGGGTCTCACTTAAAAGGGTTTTAGAACCACATGAATTTGACAGCAACTATATTTTGTGTTTTCGATCACACATTCCTTTAGTAACATTTTGGTACAAGATATACAATACATCGAAAATAAAATCACCACCTGGTATTCAATTTATCATGGACATAAGACACAGGCATATACATGCTTAATTACTGCGTTTGCGGAAGTGTATGTTTACTCTATAAAAACTCAATGATACCATGCTTTGCGGAAGAGTTTAAAACTTAAATATAAGTTATCATTTTCTGTCTTTAACTGCTCTACACTAATCTAAATCTAAAATAGGTCTATGGTTGTTGCTGCCAGGGAATTAATTTACTACTATTTGACAATATTTAATGTTCTAGAAAATTGTACATCTGGATTATGTATTTAAAGTATCATGGATTAAAGGCAGTGAACAATAGTCATATGTACTCAGAAGTTATTTCAACTCCGCCCCTGGAATATTGGAGTTAGTATGAGACGCCGTCAGGGATAACAAGAAAACTCGTATCATTCCTCACAACTGGCCATCTGTAACGACGTAGAGTTCAAAAAACTAATTGCAACCGTTACGATCGCTCAAGAAGGTATTTTGCTCAACATCCAGGCTGTGCCTATTTTTAAGAAGACGAAAAAGAAGCTCTAAGAAGGTTTCTCATTTCTTTCAACAGCAACAACAGCTTCCAAACGCTTTTAAGCATCTAGAAAATAATAAATCAAGACCATTAACATCGTTTCAACATTGTAGGTACATTATTCAATTTGCAAGGCTTTCGTACTATTAGATAATTTTTTGTAGAATATAGTATAACTAATAGGTCGAGTATTCTAGATATATATTTTTTTTCTAAAAGATGTATCTGCACTTTTTGTCCAAATTGAAGTAAATTTTAGTATAATATATTAATTCAGGCTAACTTCATATGTTGTTGTGACTCTTAATAAGTTTACGACATAGTAGAACAACTTCTCAGATAAAGAGCTAAAATCTTTAATTAGAAATGAAAATATTTCTGGCCTTCATTGGCGGGGCAGAGCACACAAGATCCTTTTTTGTTTCCATACAGAAGCTACTATACCAACTTACTACGTAACAGATAACCTAGACATATTGCAAAATCTGAACTTATAAAGACCAACATTTCTGGAAAAACTGTATAGTTTTAGAGAAATATACAAAGAAAATGTAAGTAATTATCGCGCAGATTTATTTTATGCAGTCTATTTATTTACACGCACTTTATTAATAACTATTGATGTTAATTTATTTATTAACAATTGCCTAATCTATTTCTAAGATTTGTAGTTAACATTTACTCGCACATGACTTATGTTGGTCGGTAATTGTCCGCTCACTTATTTATAGTATGCCGCATATTCAAGCAGGCTCAGTGTGGATACTTGCGGAATTTCTGGATTTATCCGTAACCTCTCGCCGTTCGAAACATTATAGTACAATATTGTAACGCTCGAAAGTAACTGAAATCTACTTGACTTATCATGCTGAGTTCCACATGAATTGTAATTACATACCAGCATCTCTATATATAATGTAGGCGTGAAGGACTTCCAATGTGCTGCCTGATTATTCTCTAGTCCAATGAGTCTACTAAATATCTGTTGTCTTGATTCCATAATTCTTTATTTCTTTTATTAGTTGGAATAAATTTGTATAGTTAGCTTTTGATGGATTTTTTTTGGAGTTTGTTAAGAAATAGTAGAAATGTATCTTTAATTGAGTACTTACATTAAGTTGAATTCTACTTCCTATAGCAGATCTCAATTATCGTCAAACACTTTTTTTCTTCTTCAAAGGTGGTACTTGTCCCTCTAAACATTTTAAGTCTTTTGCAATAGAGACAATAACTACACTTTTATTTTTTAGTAGCAACATATAAACTCTTGGCCTATAAAAGTGTTAAGCCATTATTTCGATATTTTCTTCATACTCCAAACAATTAAAATGAACAATTTAGTACATCTTGACGTGAATTTAGAATACTTTGTAACGCATTAATGATACTTTATGAAAATTCGTAGGTTTTGGATTGCAACTTTGAAGAGAGTGATTGATATTGTTTAAATAAATAAAATAAAGATGAACAGCAGCCGTTATTAATATATGGTTATTTACATGATAAATATTAATTACTGGTGTAATGTTTATATAGCAATTCTACTTCGTTTAACCACCGGTCAATCGCCAAGACAGCGTGAACTGAATTAAAAAAGTCAAACATAACTCTACAATCTGGTATAGAGATACGTTAAAAATAGCGGGCTCCGACATAGGCATGTACGGCTTTAAAGTTTCTCTCGGACAAAGCCCATCAGTCTTACAGGCTGAAACAATAGCCTTGAAAAGATATGCCCAGGTTTGTAGAAAAAAGGTCTACAAAGGGGCATACATTTATCTGATATCAGACAGCCAGGCTGCCTTCAAAAACATCAAAGCATACACGACAATTCCAAAACTACTTGAAACTGTAAACAAGCTCTGAGCCAATTAGCCAAGGGCACCAAGATTACTCTAATGTGAGTACCCGGCCTTGTAAGTATAATAGGTCAACATGCCGATGTATTGGCCAAGGAGGGATTTACGCTGCCATGAGCGGACCAAAACAACTGGGCTATCAAAAGCACATAGGAAGGGAGTGGTCCAAAAGTAGTGAAAAAGGTAACAAATGTATTATAAAATGGAACATAATTTTGTTTCTACGACAAATGCCACCTTCTATCAGTCTGTGGTTGCAATATTCCACGTTAAAATAGTAGATAATGTAAATAAAAAAACTTAGACGATGTGTCCTTTTTCTTAACCAATACAACTGGCGAAATCAATGAATTATAGGGTGTATTTTCATTCTCTTTATGATAGTATTAGTGTCCTCCTCTATATTACACAATATATTTATTTATACCTCATTAACTCTCATACATCGTTGTTTGAAACCTCTTATGATAATAATACTAATAATAATAATAAACTTTATTTCAGAGTATCAATACATAAAATGTACAAAATGAAATTGTGTCAGTACTTATGCTAACTTACATACTACTTAATTACTAATTATTACTAATTACTAATATAATATAGTATCTATATTTACATAACACACATATGCATTTCACTAATATACATATATACATAAATACAGATGCAATGAAGATGCTTTCGGCTATTATTTGTATTCCAAGAATTCTTTTAGACTATATGGTTCCAATTGTTTTAAATGATCATATAGATTTGTTTTAAATATTTTTGGTGTGTTTACACTTTTCTTAAGAAATTCTGGTAATGCATTGAATAACTTTATAATGAGTTGATTGTTCAGTCGTTTTGAGTTTATGCTTTGGATATATAAAATTTACTGTTCTAATGATGTATGAACTGTTTTTATTGTCATTACCTTGTATGTGATTTAGATAAAATATAATGCAGTCATATATATAGTACCCAAATAGTGTTTGACTATTAATTTCTTTAAATTTACCTCGACATGACTCATTGTAGCCCAATTTCATTACAGCCCTAATGGCGTTTTTCTGCAATATAAAAATATTTACTGCATGCGAGTTGCTTCACCAGAATATAATGCCATATCTCAATTTGTTTCCGAAATTTGAAAAATATACTGTTTTGGCAGCTGGTCTGGATAAATATTTTCCTATTTCCCGAATCCTCTATCCTCAACAATATACAGTGTTGAGGATAGAGGATGTTTTAAATCATTTATGTGCGCCTCACCGGTTAGACGGTTGTCAATTTTGAAACCTAAAAATTTTACCTCATTTACTACACACTTTTCTAAGTTGAGGGGCGCATTTGGAAATTAAGCGGTTTTATGATTATTTTTTTAAATTATTACGACTAAATAGTAAGCGGAGACTGCTGTCTGAATTATCTAATTATCTACAGGGGCATTATAGTATATTATTCAACGAGTAGTAATGTAGGCAATAACTCACGCGGATGAAATTTGCAGTAATCATCCAAGTGAGTTATTGCCATTGTCACGAGTTAAATAAAGCTTTATCTACGACAATAACTTATTTTACTTATTACAAAATTATGATTCATAACTCACGCTATTTAATTATTTATACTATTTGTACTAATTTAAACTAATCTAGATTAATAATAACTATATAACCCAATAGGACTAGATAAAAAATATTTACTTATGTATAATAAAATTTAAGTTATATATAATTATTGTAACACATTCATTATTATTATTATGTGTTTATTTTTAAATAAAGCCTTATTTTGATTTAATATTATATGTTATTTGATATTCGATATTATGTGTTAATTATATTGTTGTGTTAATTTAAACGGGACATAATTTGATTAAGTTATATATGATGGTTGTTTCATCTCTAATTAGTAGTAGTAGTAGTAGTGTTAGGCTATCGACCACGTGGTCCTTCCGACATGTGTCATTTGTGTATTTGTGTGTGTGTAAATGAACTTGTTACTTTAAAGGATCGCCCCCGTCACTCTAAAGCACCATTAATTGTATCCCAATGGTGAATGGTACCGGTCACCCATCCGACTACTGACCCGAATCAACGTTGCTGCACGTCAGTTCGGAGCCGTAACCGATGCGCCACCACCGGCGTGTCATCTCTAATTATTTGCATGTATTTATTTAATTTGTACATTTATTTCAGCGATATAATAATGGTTGTTTAAATTATTATTATTATGGAATGTAAGAGTATCTAGCAGATTGCATATATTTTTTTAATTATTGTGTTTACTATTGTGCAATTAATCCTGTAACTGGACTTTATTGCCTGTTAGGTTATTAAATAAATAAATACAATAAAAACATAATTGATGGGACAACTTCCGGTAAAGAAAGTAACGCCCACAAGAGCGTTTACACACACAACAATGGACTACGTCGTCACAAGTCATACAAAGGATACATTTTATTGTCTACCTTGCAAAGAAATCTGTACATATAAAATTTGTCTGCCACATGTCAACTTCATTCTTCTTACCAGCGTTTCGTCGATTTACGGCCCTACGAGTTCGACCACATAAAATGATTAGTGACAATAGCATGAACTTCGTTGGAGCAGTAAAACATCTTCACCAGGAAATTAGGGATATCTAGGCTCAAATGAAGTACAAAGAACAACTTGGAGTTTCATTTAATTTTACTACATTTTAGCGGACTAGAGAAGACGGATATCAAGTCAACGAAGTATCATTTTAAACAAGTCCTCGGGTCTATAACAATAACTTTCGAAGGATTGAGCACGCTACTATATTAGATAGAGGCATGTTTAAATTCCCGACCAATAATTTGGCCTCGATAATAATCCAGAGATTGTAAAGACACCTTTCTTGATTGGACACGCCCACATCAATCCAGCAAACATGATAGACACACCAATCAATGAAAGTCTTCATCAGACATAGTGAGGAATTAAAAAAATCAAGCAAGCGTCCTGGAAGAAGTGGTCCAGACATCGTAAGAACTCTGCTGGCAGAAATCGAGGAAAAAAAAATCAGCTCTGCCAACACGAAAAGGACAGACCCATGCATCAAGCCCGCGTATGTAGTAGCACCAGGAATCAAGGGCGAAGCTAGTCGAGAAACCGCACTTTCGATACGTGTTGGTTCCACTTTAAAAACGGTAACGAAGCAGGGAAATGTCGACGAGCCGAATGGAAATTATCGGGGCGGTTAGTAGAGGTTTTAAAACCATTCGTCGAGTCTATCGCACGGCCTGTAGGTAACCGATCAGCAATACAATTCCTAGTGAATACAGGAGCAGACGTCTGTGTTTTCCCTTGGCATTTAGTGAAACAAAAATTCCACAGGTCCCCATACAACCTGTTTGCAGCAAACGGATCCATCATACACACCTATGGCACGGCAAATCTGAATCTCGATTTGAAACTGAGGAGAAATTACACATGACGATTTATAATAGCCGACGTGCAAAGGGTAATTATAGGCGCTGATTTTTTGTAGCATTACGGATTAGTGCCAGACATCAGGACTAAAAACTAGTAATGGTACGACAAAGCTTGTGTCGCTGTGTTAAGCGAAAAAGACTAAAGAAACAGCAGCAACGGAACTCACCATCAAATACTACAGAAGTTTCCACGGATGTGCAAACCACCCGGGTTACCGATTTTTCGTCATCCCATAGCGCATGAGCTTCACCGTTGCATCTGGTAGCCATGAAAAACGCCGAATGGAGACCTAGTGAAGATTAAATCGTTATAAAATGCGTATTTGGTACACGCTAAATCTCCTTTCTGGGATACAGGTTATCCGGAGAAAAAACGAAAGAAAGCTCTCCAAGATTTCGCTTCATTTTGGACGCAGCCAGTCGTCGAACAGGTATCGTCAGGAATAAACTTTGCAGACCTGGGAGCCGACCAGAAGGCAGATGAAGAGCTCAAACGCATGAATGTCCAGCTCTAGAAAATCCAACGCAAAGGTGTACGCAGACTTAGAAAACAGGTGTTCCAGACTGCCGAACACCTGTTTTCTAAGTCTGCTCGTTATGAATCAATTATCGCATCCAAAAGCAAAAGCTACAACAAAACCCATAACGGAAACGTTTCTGTGGCGTAACATCCGAGCAGATTGCAAAAAATAGAGCAGACAGTGCCTGACATGTCAGCGAGTGAGGATTACATGGCACAACGTACCGACCATCGGACTGCCATCTAGAAAATTCGACCATGTACGCATCCATATCGTCAGACCATTGAAAGATGCTAATCAAAAGAAATGCATTTAATATGCGTAGACAGATTCATCAGGTGCCAGAATCTGTCCCAATGGAAACGTCGAAGTTAACACAGTAGTCAAATTATTTGTCACACACTGGAAAGACAGGTACGGGACATCAGGGAATGAGGGATCAAGGACATCAATTCGAATCCCAGTTATTCAAACAACTAGAGGAAATCATTGTTTTCACACGAATAAGGACAACAGCTTTCCAACCCCAAGCAAACGGATTAGTAGAAAGATTTCATAGACAACTGAAATGTATTACACTGACGAGCCATGGGTGGACGCATTGCCCATCGTTCTGTTAGGAATCCGGACGTCTTGGAAGGAAGACATTAAAGTGAGAACAGCGGGGATGGTATGCGGAGAAACACTGCGACTCCCCAGAGAAATACTGTCCACCTGATTGTCTGATTGTGAAGATGGCAATTACAGTTGACCTGTTTTTCCTGAAGCCTTGTTGAATTTTGGTGAATAGCTTTAGCGCTGAACTTAGTAGCGTGATTTCACGGTAATATGTTGGGTCTTCTTTGCTTCCTTTTTTTAATATTTCGGAGTCGACGATTTTGTTGAAAAGTACACACAGTTCATCTGCTAGTGCATCGCCTCCATCCTTCAGCAGTTCATTAGATATTTCATTTACTTCAGGCGACTTTTAATTATGTGATCAATTGTTTCAGTTTCGCATCAGAGACTGAGTGCTATTTTAGTTATGTTTATATGTTCGTTGATTGTTTTCTTTTTCTGTTTCTTAATATGTTCCAGATCTTCTGACCTCCATAAAGTGTTTCATGACTGATAAAAACTTTTCCCAGTGTGCTCTTTTAATATATTGGATTTTTTGTTGATTACATTTCTTATAAATTTGTATTCATGTGTGTTACAAATTATGGTATCAATATGTATAACTATTAGGTAATGAAAATAGCTAATGGTATTGAAAATTTTGGCTACGAAGAAGGTAGTGAATATCTGAAATTTTTACAACTTAGAAAATAAAAGAAAATAATCGTTTATTTATAATGTTTATACTTAATATAAAAATAATCACAATTTTCAAGATTAATGATAAATACTATTGTATACATATAATAAACATAATTCGATATGTTTTACCTGCAATTCCATTTAATTTATATAATAAGTAAAAATTATTAGAACTTTGTTTATAACAATATTAATTAATATAATGATACGGATTATTTATCGAAGAGTATTATATATTTTCCAAGCCATCTATAGTTTTTCAAGTTTAATATGCTTGGATTTACATCGGCACTGATATTAAGAAAAGTAATATATCACGTTATACCCAATAAGAATAAGAAACTAATAACTATAAGTTATATAATGTTAGTGCATTATTTAAAGCAAAACCTAGCCGGCCAGTAATATTGCACGATAAACGCGAAAATTGACGCTAATAAAATACGGATATACACATGTTAAAGGATAGTGGTATTTTAATGGTGCGGTAACTACTCCTTATAGATAGTCTGACTAATTGTGACCAGTTTCTCTATGGTGCATACGTGGCAAGATACCGATCGTAATGTGTATTTTACGTCCTGGGCAACCTACTCGAATTTAGTACATTTGAAGTTCATGGTGCATTATCGTAAACGGCGTTATTTCCTTTCAATACGCGTTATGAAATGTTTCTAGAATATCAGAGTGAACGTGATTTCTACTTATAGTGAATAATATTATTCTGTTGAAATTTTCAGTCTATAATTAGTTTTAAAAAAATGTCAATTTGTTTTCCAAGAATATACGACTTAAAACTGACATTAATCTTTAAGTTTAGCATTGTAAAAATAATTGTTTGTATTTATTAAATGGTCTATAAACTTAATGTGTAATAAGCTGTATTTAAATTTTGTAGAAATATGTATCTGTTGGTGATTAAAAGACTGATGTGCTCCGAATTATACCCTAGTTAACAACTTGTAACAGACAGTTATTTAGTATATTTCGAGTAAATATTTTCCATGATATAGTCGTTATTATGATGCTTCTGTTATTTGCATAATTTCTTTTATCCATGCCTTGCATGAAAGAGGCAATGAATGAAGTGGAATCATTCCTTTCCTCTTTCACCCAAGCCGCTATATTTAATTTATTCTCTAATCATCCATTGGCTACATTTTCCAATATCTCCACATTTCACACATTCTTTATCGCTTTATCCTTCACTTAGATTCCTCTATACCTACGCTCACTTTCCACACCCCTTTCGAAAGTCTCTTTTCCTCTAATTCACAGAACTTTTTATTTTATTTCTTTTGTTTTTCTTTCTTTCTAGATATCGTCACTTTCTTCTCTGATCAGCATCTCTATGTACATTCCCTAATTGCCTTTCTTACTTCTCTCTTTGCATCTCGAAATTCTTTTTAGAACCAGGTACACTTTTTCACATCTTTTTCATTCACCTTCCTTCCGCATTTTCAATTTATTTAATTCGTTCGTTGCCCTCTCTCCTAATTTAAAAGTATACCAATTGTTTTTTAAAGTCAATGTGACTTGAAGGTAGAGACCATTTGAAGGTCATTTTAAAATCAAGGTCACTTGGAGGTCAAGGTCATTTCAAAATCAACGTCATTTGAAGAGTAGGGTTATTTGGAGATAAAACTCATTCAAAGGTCAAGGTCATGTAAAGGTCGTAAAGCTAGCCGATTCTGGAACCTCCTCACGATCTTCAAGGTCAGAAGAGGTTCTCTCTACCGATACGATAACAAGGCTAAAGTTCGGATTATGTAGTAAACCGTTCAAAGTGTTACAAAATGACCTTCGTTATCTAACTATAGATCGGTAATTAATCTAGTACTAGATAATCTGTCTTTTTTGCCATAAGATGGCGGTCTTTTGTTTTTGTTATTCTTTGTCCTCCAGTTTCTCTTTTGCGGTGTTCCCGACCCTCTATAGTTCACGGCTGATAGCAGCTCATGAATTGGTTTTGGTTAAAGCGATTAGAAACTTTTCGAAACCAAAAATCACTTACGCCAAACCAACGGTACAACCTGTAGAGTTGGTTTCAAAACAAACGATGAAAAGTGAAAACAGCAAAGAACCAAAAACAATTTCGCAAAATATACACGCGATAAAATTGCTTGAAAAAACTGATAGGTCCGTCAAGTAAGTCATCTGTAGTTGATCCTTAGGAATTTTAATTAATTGCCATAATTTATTAGTTAATCCTTTTTAACATGTTTGGGTAAAAATTCATCGAAATGAAGGTTGATCTTTTACAAGGTGTAATAATTGGCCTAAGCTCTTCTCTTAGGTTGAATTTTTAGGTTCTAGGTCGGAAGAAAACATACCAATTGTTTTTTAAAGTCAATGTGACTTGAAGGTAGAGACCATTTGAAAGTCATTTGAAAATCAAGGTCACTTGGAGGTCAAGGTCATTTAAAAATCAACATCATTTGAAGAGTAGGGTTATTTGGAGATAAAACTCATTTAAAGGTCAAGGTCATGTAAAGGTCAAGGTCAAGAACTTCCTCTGACCTTAAGCTAGCCGATTCTAGAACCTCATTACGACCCTCAAGGTCAAAGGTGGTTCTAGAATCGGCTAGTTCCCCCTATTGATGAGAAAGCAAGGCGAAAGTTATGATCATATAGTAAACCATTCAAAGAATGACAGTTTCTCTCTTGCGACGTTCCTAATTCTCCACAGTTTATGACTGATTTTTGTCAAGAAATTATCAAAAAGGAGCTTTAATCTGTCTTTCATAAGATAAGATACTGTTGGGTATTAAGGTCATCATTAAGGTTATTGAAGAGATTAAATATAAATAAATAAAAAGTTTATAAAGAAATATTTGATTGAAAAATGTATACTCAAGGAGTTTCTTATTAATATACCTTTTATATTTTTTTACAAATGTGAAGAATTTTAAAATTTTGTATGTTTAGTATTTCATCTTTGATTTTTTTGTCTTCTAAAGAGAATTTAAAAATTTTCAAAAAATTTTTGAGATAATTTTCTGGATACTTTTTTATAATTTTCTAAATTTATGAATTCTGATGTTTCTTATTATTTCATCATTCATAGTTTTAAAATTTCCTTCTTTATAATACTTCTTTTACAATATTTTTTAAGTTTTCTAGAAACACTCCCTAAAAATTTTTTTGTACTACACTTTAAACAAATTTATAGGAATTCATGTAAAATAGTCAAAAGTTTAGAATTTCTCATCATTTTTTTCTGAGTTTAGTTACGAATTCTATTTTTTTATATTCCTTTTATATTATTTTTGAAATTTTTGAGAACATTCCCTTAGAAATTCTTAATTTTTCTTAAGTTTTTTTATCTTTTCCTTAATTTTCTATGAGCGTTTGGGAAGCTTTTCTCTAGAATCCGAAAATTATTAGAATTTGCTTCCTTCTTATAACTCTTTTCTATAAACTCTTACTCAAGAATTGTAGTTTTTCTAAATTCTGTTTAATATTTTTTATATCGTTTTCCTAATTTTATAGAAATTTTTAGTATGCATCCAATCACGATTTTTCTAAAAATGTTAGCTCGAGAATTCTAATATTCCTAGATGAATTTCTTTGGGACATTACCTTATATATTTTCAAGAAATATTTTCCGAATAATTCTAAAATATTCGTCTATGATGTTTATGTCAGAGAGAATTCTACAACATTCAAACATTTTTAGTTACTACTAAATGTTTTACAACAAACCTGTTTAAAATTCGTTTCCTTCTTTAATTCGGTTCTGTTTAATACTTTTTATTTCATTTTCCTAATTTTCTAGAAACATTTTGAAATTTTATAGTTTTTTTTTAGTATATTTCCACTCATAATTAGAGAATTCGAATATTTATCATTTATTTTCTCATTTTTCTCTAAAAATATATATGACAAATACTTAATTTTCTAAAGTCTAGTTTCTTTTTTTTCATATTTCTTTTCTGATTGATTTTTTTGGCATTTCAAACTTTTTGCAGAGAAATATAAAATTTTCAAAAACTGAAAGTTTCTGAATGTTTACACTGTTTCTTACCTTTTGAAAATTTTATATTTCTCTGAAAAAAGTTTAAAATCCTAAAACGCAACACACCTTTAGTGTTTGAAAATTGTATATTTATTTCTCTAGAAGAAAATTTGGAGGGAAATGAGAAAAAAAGGAATTACACATTAGAAAATTTAACGTAAATTAGTAGAAATTCTCTTTAAAAATTCTATTTTCAATAAATCTTATATCATTTTATTTAAATATTATATAACTTTTAGAAACTCACCAGCTTTTTATAAATTTTAGAATTCTCAATGAAAACTTTTAAAAACTCAGAAATATAATAATATATTATTCACTTAGAACTCTTCCTTAAGAGGTTTATAATTTTAAAAACCTCAATGTTTTTAATACTGTTTACTATGTCTTACTCGAACTTACTTATCTTCTAAAACATACAAAATTGATTTGATTTTAAATTGATGAGTTCAACAGTTTTCTAGTACTTTACCACTCATAATATTAGAGTTCCTAAAAATGTTTTTTCTGAGTTCTAATATTTTTTAAGTACATTTTTTATTTCTCTTTTTAAATTGTCTGTTCCTTCTAATTTTTTAAAATCTTAGAATATCTTTCCAGAGAAAAATTAAATTAAAAAGAAGCAAAAGTTTCTGAATGTTTCCCTAATTTTTTGGTTTCTTCTTATTTGAGTTTATTTAAAAAATCTTACTGATTAGATTATTAATATTTTTAAATTTAAGTTTTCTAATAGGTTTGATAAATTTTCCTGGGGAATTCTAAAATTTTGAGAATTTTTTGGAAGTATCTAGAAGTTGTTTTTTTTAGTTTAACATTTGTTAGATCCTCTCCAAGAATTAAATTTCTTTAAATTCTTTATAATATTTCCTCTATCATCCTTATTTTAAATTTGAAAGTTCTAAATTTTTCTAGTATATGTCAAATCGTAGTTTTTAAGTTTACAAAATGTTTGCATCATAATTCTAATAAAATTTGAGGAATCTCGTTAATAAATTTTCTTTATATACAATAACACCTTTATTTGCAGGAACAAAATATTTTTGTTTTATAGAAACATTTCCTTTCGTCATCTTCTTTGAGTTTTTTAGAAGTTTCTCTCGAGAATTCTAAAATATACAAATGGTTTCTGAGAGTTTCTAAAATATGGTTCCTTCTATATTTTGTAAATTCTTTCTCAACAAATATTTCGTTGTACCCAATTTTTTAGAAACATTCTAATATTTTCTAAATTTGACAGTTTCTCCTTCTTCTCTGCTTACAATTTTTGAATTTCTTAGAAAAAACCTTGCACAAGAATTCTAATATTCCTCAAATAATCTAATTTAAAATTACTTTTCTTAATTAACTAAAATTATTCGATAAAAATTTAAAAGTTTAGATTAATATGTTCGTATTTCTTTCTTGATTGAATTTTAAAATTTATTCGATAAAAATATATAATTTTCAAAAATTCCATCGAAAGTATAAATAAAATGCAAGAAAATAAAATTTAAAAATCTCAGTAAGAAATAACAGTTTAAAAAAAATGAGAATTTTAGATCTATTCTGCCATTTCTTATTGAAATTAAATTTATTATAAAATTCCATGAGAACAAGAACTGAAATGTTGAACAAAATTAAAAATGTCAAGAAATAAAGTTCTAAAACCTTGACAAAAAAAAAGAATGTAGTATAATTTTTAAAACAGAAAAAAAGCTATGAAATTCTGAAATTATATAATCTCCTGACCCCTTTTTAATTTTTATTTAGAAACAAATTTTTTAAGATATTAACGTTTAGTGAACGTTTTATTGTTCATTTTTGTTTTTCTAGAAATATTCTCTTAGAAATCTTAAGATAAAAAGGTTCTGCTTATTTTCGATGAGCTTTTAGAAATTGTTTCATTGAGAACTCTAAAGTGTTTATAAAGATTAAGAAATTGAAAAATTTGCTTCCTTTTTTCAACTTTTTTACAGTCTTTCTCAAGGAAAAAAAATCGATATTGGATTTGCGGATGGAGAATTTTAAAGAAGAACAAATACTATAGTAAAAACCACAATTTCATATTTGCTTTTTGTTAATAGGAAGAGAAGTTTTGATTTTTAAAAGAATTAGAATCATGTCTTTCCTTTTCCAGTTGTAAATTTTTAGTATTCTAAAAAATATTGCGTGATGTTTCTCAGAATATATAGTAAGTAAGAAAGTAGGTAAGTATTTTATTAGTGTTTTGTCAGCAATGTCTTAATATATGTATATATAAACAACATTTTTTTTATAAATAAGATATTAAAACTTTGTTAAAACTAAGATTTTATAAAATAGGATCTTTAATGAAATTACAGGAACATGCTATCTAATTAGAAACAAGAAAACCGAACTACAGAAAGTAATATGGAAATGGTAATTAAGTTAGCGTGTTCGGAAATTTATAGAAAAATACATGGCAGCTCCGACAGAGCATGAATTAGGGGTCAAAGTCAAAGTTACCTGAGGGCTCGGGGTTACAACCCTCGTAATTATGCCCCTTCGTTTTGGGGAACAAGTTACACGAAAATATGCAAATGTCTAGACTGTTTGAGCTTAGAATAAATATATGGTTTGTTCGTTAGAAGGGAGAGCGAATAATTCATAATATATTCCAGCTTTCTATTAAACGCAGTTTATTTATTTAGGGGACTCTCTAACTTTGACTTTGACATTTAATTAAATATATACTCCTATATTTTTATTAAATTGAAAATTTTTTAATGTATTAAAATAACGAATTGAGATATGATATAATTTGAAAATCAATACTAAAGCCAATAAAGAAACAAATCATTGTTTACACCGTAAACATACACTTCGATGATCAACATTAATTTACATATGTAATACACTTTAATGAACACTGGTATATAGCATCCTTTTGTAAATATAACCAGCAATTAATTATAACGTAAAACGCATAATGCGTCATCATAAATGCTAACGAGTGAAACAAACGCGCCGAAATGGATTCAATTAACGTTCGCAAATAATTTACCTGGGTTTATTAATTAATTGCTGCAATGGTAGATAAATTTCTAATCAAAATTTCAAAGCTGAGATTCGGGCCTAGTTCAGGAGCGGATTATTACTCTATTGTAAGACACTGTTAATTATAAAACGTATTAACACTGAAATTGTGTGTAGTGGGTAGCTAAGCAAAACCTAACTTTACCCAGGAGATCTTTTAATTAAAATTTAATATACTTAAATATAAATAAGTTCGGAGGCAGTTTTAAGTGGTGAACGTTGAAAGTGATTTAATTAAATTATTTGACCCGTTGTGGTTGATCATAGGGGCATCCGTGTGGATTATTTTAATTAATATACCTGCAAACTTGTTAAGTAAATCAACAAGTAAAAATTTAAGAAAATTAATTCACTTAGGTATAAGGGTAGGTTTACAGCAATTTATAAATAATTATATTCCATAATAGGTAATTAATTAATTTAAAAACAATGTTTCACCACGAGGTAAATGAGAAAATCATTCATGAAAATTATATTCCAATTACTCTAGATGATGGTCAAGTTATTATTGCACCAGAATAAAATTCAGAAGAATATTTTATTC
The DNA here is from genome assembly GCA_963969525.1 of Ontholestes murinus. Classification (NCBI taxonomy): domain Eukaryota; kingdom Metazoa; phylum Arthropoda; class Insecta; order Coleoptera; family Staphylinidae; genus Ontholestes; species Ontholestes murinus. The sequence goes on from CAXAKX010000299.1 coordinate 16,351, forward strand.
CAGAATGCCTAGATTTTTCAAATAATGGCTTTTGCATGTACCTTTAGGCGAGAAATTCGAAGGAAATTTAAACTTTAATGAACGCACAGATGTAATTCATTTCCTAATTCGAATACCAGAATTATATCTCATCAATATTTAAACTCTATTCATTTAATCAAGCCGTTTACTATAGCTCTCTTAGACAAGTAATTGATATGTTTCAAAAAAACTATAAGGATTTAATACACTTAAGCTTACAGAAAAGCAAAGGTTGGAATTTTTGTTGCTCTATTTCTTGATTTAAAAAAATTCATCCCTCGATTAGAGAGCGATTTGAGCTAACAGTCTCTAATAATAAATTACCTTCAATCACTAACCTTGTAGATTATTTACAATCACATTGTCGTGCGTGGGAAACCACATAAAATTGTCGTCTCGATATTAATAAATCCAAACAAAATGAGCATAAAAAACCAACGTACACCTTTTTGACAAAATTAAGTTCTTGTCGTTTATGCAGGGCTAGCCATCCATTGTACACATGTAAACTATTTTTAAGTAAATCACCAAAGAAACGATTTGACATAACCTTTAAACTTTGCATAAATTGTCTAAGTCTTTCACATAGCGTGTCGCAATGCTCATCTGTGCATACATGTAAAACTTACTTTGGATTGCATAATTCTTTAAAATATTTGTGTTAATATGCCTTCGTCATTTATTCCTCAAACTAGTTAAAATAGTAAATTATTTTCTCAATTCTCTTGAAATTTCGTCTTCATGCTGTTGTGTTCACTGCTGGTATCAAACAGATGTACAGACAAATATTGGTTCGTGAAGATCAGCGCAAATTCCAAAGAATGATTTGGCGTTTTTCTCCCTTGGATGAATTAGAGACCTATCAACTAAATACAGTTACATACGGAATTTCATCTGCTCCATACCTCGCTATTCGAACAATTTTGGAATTAGCCCGAATCAAATAATCAACATATCCTCGTGCTTCGCGTGTCATATCCACTGATGTCTATGTGGACGATCTTGTTTCAGGATGTTCGTCATTGCAAGAGGTCAAACTTCTTGTTACAGATATCACTGATTTGTTAAAATCGGGAGGTTTTGAATTACGTAAGTGGGCAAGCAATATTGATGCCTTACGTACTGATTTGACAGACAAGTCAGATGCGTCGTCGTTGTACTGGATGACAATGAAAATCCTAGTGCCAAAATATTGGGACTTCATTGGCAGCCAGATTTAGATTGTTTTTTCTTCAAAGTTAAATTAGTTGATACACCTTGCACTAATCTCGTCATTATCATTTTTTGCTAAAAGGTTGATTCAATAATTATGGACACTTCATCTAGATTGGGATGAAGTTCCTTCATCTTATGTCGAAGAAAAGTGGTTAAGCTTTAAATCGCAATTGTCGTCTATTGCTTATTTGCAAATTCCTCGTCGTTTCACCTTAGATAATACATCAAATTACCACATGGCTTCTGTGACGCTTCAGACGCAGGCTATGCAGTTGTCATTTATTTCCGTGTTTCGTCTGCAGATAAAATAGACACAATCATTGTTTGTTCTAAATCAAGGGTAGCTCCTTTAAAGAAATTTTCAATCCCTCGGCTTGAATTATGTGCTGCAGATCTCTTGGCAGACCTCATAGAATCAGTTTTGGAAACTTTCAAGGATATCGTAAAATTTGATTAAATAGTTGCATGGTCGGATTTATTGGTGATGTTGTCATGGATAAGATGTTTGCCGCACAGTGTCATATATCCAAGATAGAGTACTGGCCAGTGCGAGACGTCATGCACCTACTCTTGATAACCCATCTAATTGTGCATCTCGAGGCTTGGCTCCTGCTGAGTTATTGGCTAAGCTATTATGGTGGGCGGGCCCTAATTGGCTTTTACAATCAGCAGATTTATGGCCAAATCGTGTGTCAGTCTGTGACACCTCAGATGTACTAACAGAAGAAAAACCTATGACTTTGTTACAAGCATATTTGATAATTAATTAAATAACTTTTCATCGCTTCGTAAAATACAATGGATGATAGTTACTTACATGTTACGCTTTATTAGAAATTCTAAAGGTAAAACTTCGCTAAATTCTTCATTGTCACTTGATGAGCTTCACACTCCACTTGGGTACTTAGTTAAACATGTACAAGATATAGTTTTCTCTGAGGAAATTTTGAAACTTAAACAAGGAAAAATATGTAGTAAATCCTTTCGTTCGTTAGCTCCTTTACTAGATGACAGGGGAATTATGAGGGTGGACGGTAGACTACATCGTTCTTCTTTGCATTATGATGCAAAACATCCAAAGCTTTTACCTAGTAAGCATCGGCTGACAACCCCTATCATTGAACAATATCATAAAGACAATTTTCATCCTGGTTGTCAGGTATTGCATTACTTGTTAGCACAACAGTTCTGGATTTTGAAATAAAACGTGTTATATTTAAATGTTTACGCTGTTTTCGCGTAAAACCTAGGTTTCAAACACCATTTATGGGTACGTTACCTATTTCTCGTATCTCGCAAGTCGAGCCATTTGTGCGCACTGGAGTTCACTTTGCAGGTCCGGCGACGATCAGTTTGGGTAAACATCGTGGAGCAAAGTCCTCAAAGGGGTACATATATGTGTTTGTATGCTTTTTAACGAAGGCTATCCATCTGGAATGGATCTCTTCGTTGACACCGGAAGCATTCTTAGCTTGCTTTCGTCACTTTGTAGCTCGTCGTGATCGCTGTACTGATCTGTACAGTGATTGTGCAACAAATTTTGTGGGAGCTCATCAGATGCTGTTACAAAATTATGTTGCGATTTTTTTAAAATTTATTGTATTCTTTGTTTCTCTTCTTAAAAAAATCTAAAATACATACTACTATGAAAGCTATAACTATAATTTTAATTGAATAGACCCGGGCGGAGTTCATTTCTTCGAGATGTTCTTCCACTCTGACCCATTCAGCCTATTCTCGTGAAAAATTCTTTGTTGGTGTTCTTCCGGCGGCTATTATTCAGCTCGGAATCTCATTTGTATTTTTAATTAAATACTATTTCCATCAAAGTAATTTAAATTTCAATATATAAAAATAACTTGTATCCACATATGGGTAAATTTTGGGAGGCAGGGGTCAAATCGATCAAAACACACTTGACACGAGTAATCGGTGAGCAGATCCTGACGTATGAGGAACTGAACACAGTCCTAATACAAATCGAGGCTATCCTCAATTTAAGACCATTGTGCCCGGTTAGCTCTGATCCCAATGATTTGTCAGTATTGACTCCTGGTCATTTTCTTAGTTTGGAACCATTAAGTGCTCCTCCAGAGAAAGATCTTGTGGAGGTTAAACTTTCACGCTTATCCAGATGGTCACTGTTGTTACTTATGCATCAAGATTTTTGGCGTCGTTGGCATACTGAAAATTTATTGGTTCTCATAAAACAGGATAATGCATCCCCCCCCCCCTTAAATGGCAGATAGGACGTATTCTCAAACTGCGCCGCGGAGAAGATGGGATTGCAAGAGTTGCTAGTGTGTGTACTCCTTCGGGGTTGTTTCAGAGACCTATAGTAAAACTTGCAATCTTACTTGTCGACCCATAAAAAAATTATGATTTTGGTGGGCAGAATGTTCGGTATTTATTCATTTATTTATTTGATTTTGGTACAATTTGTGTATTTATTTAATTTATCATTTTGTCGTGTCGAATTTAAATCTTAAGTAATTAATTTAATTTTCGCGCCATATATAGTTAATTTTCTACCATACTGGCAAACCTTACTATTTCTTTTGAGATACTTTTGAGCAAGACGTCCTCCGAGATAGTTGAAGTTGTTGCCGTTGCATCTAAAGTTGTGTTAAATACAGAACAATCGCTTGCTGTCCATTCCTTATGCAGTCCCTTTAATTTACTAAGGTTTGCCGATTTTTTTTTTCGTCGTTCATTTTTAAAGATTGGTTAAAGCGCAAAACGGAGACTTATCCACGATCTTCTCCTGGTTCTCCTTTAAGGCAGTAATCCTTAAAGGTCTTTTGAAGTATCTGCAATGTTTCGGTTGCATTATTTTCAAGGAAACGCTCTATAGTGTTACAAAGTAGAAAAACATACTTTAAAGGAGGCTTCAAAGACTCCACCACTTTTCCCGACCCGTCTTACCCTGCTGCGATGTATAGTCACGTGACAATAAAATCATGCGTATTACTTTTATTTAGATATACAGGGTGAGTTTTTTTCGATGTTCTCTATGGGGATCTCGGAAACTATAAGAGATAGAGAAACGGTTAAATGGGGAAAGAAGTGTAGATTTACGAGACGAATAAAATTCCACTTTCAAAGTTTTTAAAAAAGTCAACGGTAACTAGATATTTTGAAAAAAGTAAAAAGTGTCAATTTTTTCAAATCAATATATCTCGGTTATTATAACAGATAGAAAAAAAACTGTAAAGGACAAAGTTTTAGATAATTTTATGTAGATTAATAAAAAATAACAAGAAAATTTTTATCGCCATTATTTACCGAGATATGATGCAAACTTACATTTTTTTAAATGGAAACCATAGTAGGCTATGGCCTCATTCAAAAGGTAATTTTTTTCTCTTTAATCCAATATGACATACGACATAGTTATTTCTAAAAATAAGTGAGTTATAGTCATTTTAAATTTTATTATAAATAAAAAATGGGTAACCATGAAAAAGATGAAAGTAAAACAATTGCAGTTGTTTATAATATTGTAATTATTAGTTTCACAGAGATAAACCAAAATGAAACAACTGCATAAAGTAATTCTGTAATTATCAAACTCACTCATTTTTATAAATAACTATTTCGTATGCTACATTGGACTAAAGAGAAAAAAATTACCTTTTGAATGAGGCCAGAGCCAACTATGGTTTCCATTTAAAAAAATGTAAGTTTGCGTCATATCTCGGAAAATAATGGGGATAAAAATTGTCTGATTATTTTTTATTAATCTGCATAAAATTATCTAAAATTTTGTCCTTTACAGTTTTTTTCTATCTGTTTTAATAACCGAGATATATTGATTTGAAAAAATTGACACTTTTTACTTTTTCAAAATATCTAGTTACCCTTGACTTTTTTGAAAATTTTGAAAGTGGAATTTTATTCGTCTCGTAAATCTACACTTCTTTCCCTATTTAACCGTTTCTCTATCTCTTATAGTTTCCGAGATCCCCATAGAGAACATCGAAAAAAACTCACCCTGTATATATATGTATAATAAAAGAGTTAATAAGAGACTTTACATTTGCATATCACTTATCAAACATATATTCCTATAAATTGAATTTTTTAATGTCAAATCATTTATAATCGACATCAATGATTTAAAATACTGGAGTAATGAGGACTTTCCAAACTATCACTGTCTGTCTACAACAACAGAGGACTGTATTCCAACTGTATGCTCAGATTATTTTTGGCAAATCCTACAAAAATCACTTTATAAAACAGTTTCAATTTATAATAAATCAATTTATTTGTCCACTACCCTTCTACTTCCTATGAAAAAAAAAACATGGAAATGGCTGTTTTCGACCAATATATCCTATATTATATTACAAAGAACTTGCTAAGAAAGATATATTTATTGAACATACCGGTACAAATACTTAAAATTTATCAAAATACTCTCTTCCAGCATCAATACACTTGCAGAAATATATCTGCCCTGAAACTCCTCGACATGAATGTACCTATAACATGCTTTTGAATGTTTTCCACAGACTACCAATGCTTTTTTCAGCTCTTTCTTCGATTCTGGGTCTTAAACGTAACGCAGTTTCCTTCCTCTCAAACGATTAGAAAAGGTACAATAAAGCCAACTTTATTTTCCTATATGAGGAACTTGCGCAATTATATTGGAGTATCCTTGAGACAATTAATGATGTTGATGTGATGGTTTCTAGGTTTTACGGTATACTACCGCCATGATTTACCGCTGAAATCAAGGCTAATATAAGAACAAAATCTTCACTTAGTTATAGTTGGTTAAAAACATGTGATCCTGCCAACCTATAAGGCGCAACTTATATCAATAATGACTCAATAACTACACGTCGGAAGATGATAAAATTCCAAGCTTCCTAATCCGAGACTTCAGGTACGCTTTAGCCAAGCCACTACGTTCCATCGTTAACTGCTCAATTGCTACAAGCCAATTTCCTAACTGCTGGAAAATCGCTTGTCCTATGTTCAAGAATGGGGTCTCTACGGATATTGACAATTATCGCCCAATCTCAATTTTATCAAATTTTGGAAAAGTATTTTTAAGAGTATTTGTTCATTAATTCCTCCTTACCATAATGGGTTCATGTCGGGTCGTTCTATATTAACGAATATCGCTGTAATATCTCAATATCTAGCTGAAACCATCGACAAGCGCGGTCAAGTCGATGTAATTTATACCGATTTTTTACGCGCGTTCGATTCTTTTGACCACTTTCTGTTAGTTAATAAACTTAACTCCTTTGGTACTGCACCGGCAGTCATTAAACTTATTATTTCCCACTTCCGCGAACGTTCGTGTTGTGTCTCATATAATGGCTTTAAATCGTATATATTCTGTCCACCCTCGGATGTTCCAAAGGGCTCTTGCCTGGGATCCCTTCTTTTCAACATTTTCATCAATGACTTTCTCGTGCGGATCAATTGTATTAGAATACGCTGATGATCCTAAAATGCATGCGAAAGTGGAGTCACAGGCTGACATCCACAGCTCCCAACTAAATTTAAACATCATTTCTGACTGGTGCTCTAATGTCAACATCAAACTTAACACTGCCAAGTGCCACATTATTCACTACAGTCCCATGCCCAATACGTTATTATCTGATTATTATATTGCAAACAGTCCGATTTCCTGTGTTGATACCATCAAAAACCTTGGTGATACGTTTAAATCGTTAAGTTTTATACTCAGAACCAGCAAGGATGTTTCACGCATTTGTACTGAGTAAAATAGAATATTGTGGCCTAATTTTGTATCCAATCTATGCGAATCTCTCCCTGCCACTAGAAAGCCTTCAACGCAGTTTTTTGAAATTTCTCTTTTTTAAACTAAATGGTTGGTATCAGCCTAATGGAATTCCTTAGGCTAAACTACTCGTACGACACAAACTGGTATCCCTGACCTCGAGATGTGACCAACGCTGCGCGATGATCCTGTGGAAATTAAAACATGATCTGATTGATTGCTCGCAGTCATTAGCTTGGATTCCCTTTCATGCACAAAGCCTCCCCATGAGATTTACCTCCACCTTCAGGCTGCCTACCGCTCGCACCAACGTTCTGAAGGGAGACCCACTTATGGTTGCTGACCTGAATAGTGGTTCGAGGGTATTTTTCTCTAATTTCGTTTTTATGTTATATTTTACTTATATTATTCCTTCATTTAAGCTTTTTGTATTGATTTTAATGGATTTATTGTGCCGACTTTTATATGTGTAAGCTCTCCATTCTTGTTAAATTTTACATTTCTTCAGCTGTTTTGTTTTGCTTATTAAGTTAATGTATATTCTCTTAACTTATATTTGTATTCTTAATCTTGATTTCATATTAGTACTATATTTTATAAATAAGTAATTTTAGAGGCTTTTACTTCGTGATACATTTTATGATTCAAAATAAAATAAAACGAATAACTTTGTTTTTATCACTTTTTTAATAACACTTGTTACTATAGTTTCGACAACTTCAGCTTGTCATTATCAAACAATTAATATTTAAAATCACAGTTGACACCAAATTTATAACGCATTGAAAAGCGGGGAGAACATAAGGTTCGTTTGGTCATTAATGATGGGGATGTCCGGATTATCATTTAGCTTGAAGATCTCAATGGACTCCAGTAAATCCATCTTAAGTCCCTTTTCGGCGAAGTGGATTACCTCGAGTGCGTTTTATTCAAATGAGTGACCGTTTTCCTTAATGTGATTAGCGAATGTTGATTTATTTGTGCCGTTTTTATATGCGCTAATGTGTTCTTTTATCTTGTGTTAAAATTGCGTCCCGATTGACCAATATATTCTCCCAAACAATTTTTGCATTTTAACTTGTATATACCGGATTTTAACATTTTATTAACAGGCGTTTTATTATTAAAAATAATGTTACAGATTTTATTTGGGGATTTTAAGGAAACATTAATATTATGTTTTTCTAAAATGGATTTAATTTTGTGTGTGATATTGCCGAAAATGTCAGTATTTTAAAATTTGAATTTTGTTTTGTATTATTAACTGCGTACAAGAATTTTTTAATTGAGTTGATCTCTTGTTTTTGAATTAATTTATCTATTAAATTATGTGGATAACCATTGTTGATAGCAAGGGACTGGATGTTTTTTATTTCATTCTTGTTAGATTGGTCTGTTAATGGAATTGTTTTTGCTCTGTAAATCATGGTTTCCAATGCGGCTAATTTGTGTTTTATTGTATGTCTAGACGTATTATGAATTAAAGTATCCGTGAAAGTAGGTTTTCTATAAATATCAAAATTGAACGTATTATTTATGGTTCTAGTTATTGAGACATCTAAGAATTTTATATTTTGGTTAACTTCTTTTTCTAGTGTGAATTTTATGTTTGGACGTATGTTACTTATTTCGTTGAGAAATTGATCTAGTTGCCTGTCTGTTCCTCTGAAGCAAGCAAGTATGTCATCGACATATCTATACCAGAACAGAATGTGTGATTTGGCTGAATTTAATTTTAATATTGTTTTGGTTATATTGTGCATAAAAATTTCTGCTAGTAAAGGCTCAATGGAGAGCCCATTGCTAAGCCTCCCTGTTGCTTATAAATTTTATTTTCAAATGAAAAATGATTATTGTCTAAGATGATTTTAATTAATTCTAAAAATTCATGGATTATAACCGGATTGACATTACATTCTTCTAAAGTTTGTTGTACTAGTTTTATGCAGTCTTGTGGTGGAATGTTCGAGAACATATTGCTCACATCGAACGAGACTAATTTGGAATTTGATTGAAGCTGATGTTTTTGTAGTTGTTTTGTTAGCTCGGTGGAATTTTTTACAGAATTTGGGTCTTTAAAGTGAGTTAATTCTTTAAAAATAGAATTTAGTTTTATGCATAACTGTCGAGTTGGGGAGTTAATGTAAGTTACTACAGGTCTAATTGGTTCTCCTCGTTTATGAATTTTAATTAAACCGTACAGTCGCGGACACATTGGATTCATTGGTAAAATTTTGAATTGATCTCTTTGTGATAAAATGCTGTTAGAAACTTTAATTAAGGATTTTAAATTTTTCATAATGCAGTTTGTCGGATCTCTCTTAAGAATTTTTACATTAGAACTACTAATAAAATCTTCAACTTTTTGTATATAATCTGCTTTGTTTAAAATAACTGTTGAATTTCCCTTGTCTGCTTTCGTTATTACTAATTTATTGGTTTTAACTTTATTTTTAATATTCCTTACAATGTTTGAGTCTGAAGCACTATCTAGTTTAGCTTGTTTTATGAGTTGACCAATTTTGGCTTTACTAAGTTCACATTCGTTGACATTTTTCAGGGCAATTTCTGTTTAGACTATTAATGTTTCTTTAAAATTCCTACAATCAATATTATGTGAATATTTTGGACCTAATTCTAAAATTGACTTCTCTTGACTTGAAAAATGAGTATTTGATAGATTATGACTCTAGGGTGAAATTTTGTATTGTTTGTGGGAGTTTGTGGAACATTACCGATTGCTTTTTGGCGTAACTTGGCGATCTTCTTCTTTTGCACTTGACACTTTTTATATATAATGGCTCTCACTTTACTTCTTACATAATCATCCAGGAGGTCGAACTCCACTGCATGTAGGTGGAAGAGCAGTTCAGTGTGGATCACTTTCAGGTATGTCCGTATAACATTCCGTCTTCGGAACCAGAATTTTGCTTCTTCCTTAATTCTTAATCTTTCGGCTGCTGCTTTGGTTTTCTTCCCGGTGATTGTGTTGTTATTCATTTTAATTTGTGCGTATTTGGGTATGATGTTATATTTTAAACACTCTTGATTAAAACGGATATTTTGCACTGCTAATTTGTGTTTCAAATGCAATTTAAAATATGTTTTAGCCTTATCACACACAAAATTAAATCCATTTTAGAAAAACATAATATTAATGTTTTCTTAAAATCCCCAAATAAAATCTGTAACATTATTTTAAATAATAAAACGCCTGTTAATTAAATGTTAAATATATATTGGTCAATCGGGACGCAATTATAACACAAGATTAAAAGAACACATTAGCGCATATAAAAACGGCACAAATAAATCAACATTCGCTAATCACATTAAGGAAAACGGTCACCCATTTGAAGAAAACGCACTCGAGGTAATCCACTTCGCCGAAAAGGGACTTAAGATGGATTTACTGAAGTCCATTGAGATCTTCAAGCTAAATGGTAATCCGGACATCCCCTATCAACGAACCTTATGTTCTTTTCAATGCGTTATAAATTTGGTGTCAATTGTGATTTTAAATATTAATTGTTTGATAATGACAAGCTGAAGTTGTCGAAACTATAGTAACAAGTGTTATTAAAAAAGTGATAAAAACAAAGTTATTCGTTTTATTTCATTTTGAACTATATTTTATACCAATATGCCTTGTAATTGGGTTTTTCTGTTGGGCATTAAAATATTATTATTATGATTATTAAATTACACTTGGTTCGTTTTACAATTTTTCTCTATTTACTTGACTAGTTTCGCTTTATCAAGGCATTATTAAGAGTGAGTCACACGGAATCCCGATCCCCCGATATTAAAACCCCTTATTACCAGATTATATATAAATTTGTCTGATTCTTTTGTAATCCAACTAGTCGAGTAAATATAATCAAAGTGTAATTTAATTTAAGCCTTCATTAATAATAACCTTGTGACTGTTACCTTGAAATGCAGTAATCCTTGAAGGCCTCTTAAAGTATGTGGATTGTTTAGGTTGCATTATTTCCAAGCTGCATACTAAACTTGATTGCGTATTGCTGTTCAAACGAACGCTTCATTGCGCCATACACAAAATCAAAAAGACACTTTACGCGTAGACATGTCTTTCCACCCATACCGCTACAATAAAATTATGCACAATACTTTCATAATAGACCCTGTATAATAAAAAAATGATAAAAAGAAAGGCATTTTATCGTTGTCGCCATGATGATCAAATTTGGAAGCCATATATTCGATCTTTTCTGCAACCTAAGAAAAATCATTACAATATAGTGGATCCAAATCAAGAGGACATTCACCGCTTAAGTTCAAACCTACGGAGTGAGAAATTATTCCCGCACGTTCCATCCTCAAGTAAGCAGGTACCATGTAGCTGAAAGCCGTTTTTTTAACGCTGCGTTTTCAGCTCGCATAATTAACAAGGTATAATAATTTTAAAATGAGGTTGTAAGAATTAGCAATGTTACTAGTTAAAAAAAATCAACATAAGTGTATAAACAGCGAGGCAAGGAAAGTGAAAATGTAGGTGATGGAAGAAGGGTGGGATATATTAAAATAATGTACAGAAAGGGATTGGAAAGGTAAGAAAACATACATTGGGCCACACGAATCGAGAGTGATTGATTACGTAATTATTACGATATTTGCTATTTATGTATTGAGAATAGAAAGAATAAACAAATGAATTTTATAAAAATTATTTTTATTGCTTTTTAAAATAGTCGCTTCTGAGATCTAAACACATTTGCATGCGATTGAACCACCTTTCAAAGAACTTTGTACCGAGAGAAGATGCTAGCTCTAAAACATTCGTTTTAAAGACCTCAACCACTTTTTGGGGCGATGGAATTCGCTGTCCATGCAGTTTATCTTTAATTACTGATAACAAGAAAAAATCATTTGGTTCCATGTCGAGACTTTAAGGCGGATCATCCATCAATTCGATATTTTGTTGGTCCAAATACTCGTTTATTGAATGTGATGTGTGTGAGCTCGCATTGACGTGATGCAAAATAATTCGTCGTTTTAGTTTGGTTTCTCTTAATGTACAGTACAGTTCAGGCAAATAAATGGTCGAATACCACACTGAATTGATTTTAGAGAGTCATAGTTGCGACATGGCCGGTTTTCGTGAAGAAAAATGCCACGATTTGCTTCTTAACTAACGCTTCAAGAACGAACAACTTTTGTTGGCTTTGCTTCGCATTGAAACACCCAAACTGTCGGTTGGTTTTTTTTCTGGCTCATACGCATAAACCCATACCTCGTCACTTGTGACGATGCTGTATATGGCTTAGGATGCTTCACAGTTGTAATTTGAAATTACTTTACGGTACCAATAGACGCGAGCATTTTCTTGGGCATCTGTCAAAAAATATGGCCACAACTTACAAATACCCAAATGTTCCTGCAAAATCTTATGTACGCTGGTCATACTAACGCTTAAATATCTCTCGATTTCGTGATATTGCAATTGATGATCTTTGTTACTTAATTTTTGCACATCATCTATATTTTCCAGCACAACTATCCATTCTTCTTTAACTTCGTTCTTGAACGAACTACGATCACGTTATTATGTGTAAATAATAACTATTTTATAGATACGAATATTTTTAAAATTCTATATTCAGACAATAAGCGACTCGATTTGATTTTCAGAGTAGGCCTAGAAATAAACAAGGCAAAAAAGCGGACAAACATCTCGTCAACGGCAATGAAGAGATTTGAACTTTCATCAGTAATCATCTCTTCAAAATCAGAATATTTCTATATTTTCAATTATTAATTCGATTTCTAGTCTATTATTTCAGTCGAAAAAGGACAATTATTTACTGTTTGATGTAAGAGAAATACAAATAATTAAGTATCGAGCGACAGCCTTTAGCGATAGCTTAGCCTGAGGCAACAGAAATTGTTGATGTGTTTTTGGCCGCCTATTGTTAATTTATTTCCAGTTCCGACAATGAGCAGTTAAAGGATTAAAATAAAACACTTCAAAATGTATAACTAAATAGAAGCCTCAAGTATCAAAATCGTTAAGGCATTGTTGTTTGGTTAAAATTAAAAATTATTTTGTAAACGGCTTGAGGATATATTTTTCCCTTAAAATTGGCTCAAATTTTCTACATTATTTTATACATTTTGGTGAATAGCATTATGTGTTAGATAAATATATGCCGGGTTTAGGTTTAAATAATCAAATTTATAGTTACCAATTCATGAGGTATTTGCTTCCTTGACGTTGTTAGTATAACTCACCTAAAAAACAATAAAAAACACACATTAGTTTAACTATATGTAGATACTTACATAAGTTAACAATAATTAAACATTTACATAGTAAATATTAATTGTTTATTATTTATTCTTTATTAGCTTCGTTTTTCCTGCTAACCGATTTAAATAATACTATTACAAAGATTTTGGCCGCAGGAATCACAGGCGGAGTTCGCTGCTTTTCAATGATCTCCCATAACCTTCCACGCCCAAGTTATGGCTCTTGGTTGCTTCTGGATTCATTCTTCATTTTTTTATTCAACAATGCTATATTTTCTCCCTAAAGTATTTCAGTCTTGTTACAAAACCTTTGTTTAAAAAAATTGTATAAATACAAACTGAATATAAATAAAATTGTTGTTTTCTTTGCACATCAAGACCGCCAAGAAGTCAACAACCTCGTAGGCGGCAAAATCACTTAAGAGTTCAGCGAAAAGTGGTGGCCGTGATAGAACTAAGAACGCCGATGCAGCAGGAAAGAAAGGCCTCGCCTTTCATCTCCTGTTCCGAAAAGTAGGTAGAAAAATCGAAGACGAAGTCGTCGCCCCGCCGAAAGCCAGTAGGGCGAACAAGAGCGGTCCTACGAAAGCACCCAAAGCAATCAAGCTGAAGAGCGAAAAAGCTACTCCAAAAACCGCAAAGAAATCATTATTATTTTAATGCTGACATTAACTGCCAGTCTCCTCCAAAATAGTGAATAAACTAACCAACATAAAGCAAAATATAATTGATTCCACACCTAGATGCTAGCTTCTAATATGACGGTACAAAGAGTGTTTGTGCGGATTCTATTGTATTGATTGTATTGTATTTATTCTTTATCTAATATGCATAAATAAATATGTAATTGTACTATGAACGTAAGACAACCATATTTACAAATAATTTTGACTGCATGTAGAAGGGCGGAGTTTACTCTTACGGATGATCATCCACTCGAACCCTCTGATCCTCTTCGTCACTGATCCACCGTAGGAGGTCCACTTTGGAATACTAATATTAAAGTCACTAAAACCCTATTTTTGCTCGTTTTACGAGATATATTAATTTTGTTAATTTGACATTGACTTTTTTATAATAATTTATTTGCTTTTAAAAAATTTTTTTTAGAAAGATGTACGAAGAATAAATACACAACAATAAACAATAAACAGCATTGGGGCGACGTCGCTCCCAAAAAGCGAAGTGAAGAAAGTAAAAATCGCACAGGATTATCAGAACAAAAAACAAGCCAACCAGAGGCTTATGATGAGCCAGCCTTCTGCGTTAGAACCGCCTGCTTCTGCACCTAAACACCAATAATCTCCTATGCTGTCACCTGCGGCTTCCCCTATGTTCTCCATTGCACAGTCCAGGTCTATCAGATTCACATTCTCCAGAGGCCTGGTTCAATTTTTAGTGTGTTGCATACTCCCAGGAATTCTATGAGTTAGGTAATGTCTCTTTCTAGAATAACAAGGAAGCCTCATTCATAACGTGAGGGAAGTCCTGAATCAGTGCAATCACCTTCAATGTATTTTTCCACCTCCTATGAAGATGACTAGTCCACAATATCGGTGCGTTGTAACTAGTCCTATTGGATATACAGGAGATTTACATCCGGGTACTCCACAATTGAGGTTCGTAAAGCCACCTCTGGAAAGGCCCCGGTTGCAGTCACCAAGCTCAGATGTCCATGGGACGAGAGGATACATCAGTGTTATTTATATTGATTATACTCTTCACGAGCTTAAAAAACAATATCGAAAACAAAATCTGAATTCGTCTGGGTTGATATTTTGGTAGACACACAGCATTGCTTAACTCTCGCGGTAAAAGTTAAAATGCTTATGTTTAAGGATAAATAAACACCGTTTACAAAGATTTTATTTTTAGTGACTACAAACCTTTTAAAGAATGACTAACATGCGCCAAGATATAAAAGTCATAAAGAAATTAATTAGAATAATTTTGTCAAAATGAATAGATTACTAGGACTTTTGACTACCTTAGCCATTTGAATTTAATGCTCTTGATTTATTTCATATCTATAATTGGCAAATATGGTAAAAAGAGAAAAGTAAAAAGTGAGGATATTGATAAATGGTTATAAAAATGAAATAAATTATAGAGACTGTAAACTGTCAGCATTCACTTATCAATTGTTAACGGACAACTGTCATATGTCATCTGTCATCTATTATATGTCATCTATCTTCTGTTATCGGTCGTCTGTCACCTGTTTTTACCGTCTTCTTGAATGGACGAGGCGAATACTGGATAGAACCGAATTTGAAAAAATACAAATAAAATACACTGTTTATGATTTCACTATTTACTGTTGAACAATGTAACATGTTTCGCCACAAACTGAATTCATGAGGCAGATGAATAATTCATTTTATTAATGACGTTTCTTATCTTGTCCATTATCTTATTACTGTCAATAATAAAATGCTGAATCATTAATAATTCATCTTATTAAAGACATACGTTTGTTTTCTTGTCTTTTGAATTAATACTTATTTCTGCCATTTTTAATCTGTCATGCAATCAAGTTCATCTGTCAAATTTTAATTTTCGTTTATATAATTAAAGTGTTTCAAAGGGCGACTGCATATATTAAAGTTGAATTCACCTGCATTTATTATTGTACTCAAAACTTCTTTACATGGTAGTAACATCCATGAATAATCGATTAAAAAATTATCCAGGGATTAAAAATAAATTATCCTATCGACCAAGCAGAATTATTTACTTTAAAAATGTCTCGATCTGAACAAGTCATTGTTCGAATGCAAATGAAGTTTTTATATTGCAATATACATTAAATATGTAAAATGCATCATTGTAAACAATTAGTGTAAATAATCATGTTAGCAAGGACGCAAAATACGTTTCCGCGATGCAGAATATTTTTCCGAACAATCGATTCGACAGCGTCTTCGCCTATTATTTAGGGCCATCAATTTTCTAAAATGGGTCAGTTTTTCCGAGACGTCAGCTGAATATTGAAATTCCGATATAATTAAATAAAACGCGTTTTTTATTAATCTCCTCCGCCCTGAAGAAACTCGTGCCCGATTGCCGACATAACTCGGTCAAATTATATAAAAATACGAACGGTTGTGTAATTAATTTTTAGTTACGTACCTTTTTAGCAAAATTGCATTAAAATCAAATTAGTAAAATGTATCATCGTATCATATAGAACGATCCTTTCTTATGCATGTTTAATCCAACCCTGATGCGTTTTTCTCTTTAATGGATTTTTGAATTATTACCGGATTTAAGTTTAAATCTTAATATGACAACAATTTTGTTTATTAATTTTGAGGTAATTTAAAATTATTTAATAAGTAAAAAGTATAATAATATGGTTAGTAAAAGAAAGTTGAGTGGTGGCAACAATACAATTAAAAAAAATCAATTGTTTAACTTCTATAAACCTTCATTCCTGTTTTTTTTCACTATATTTCACTTCTGTGAAAAATTATCCACTTTCTAGCATTCTCCCAGAATTAGATAAAAGGTAAGATAACAACAACCAACTGCTTCACAATATTTCTTTGCGTGTACAAACTGAGCTGACACGTGACAGATGCAGATGACAGATGGCAAATGATAAATGGAATAATGCAGAAGATAGATAACAAATAACAGATAGTAGATAAAGAAATACAGTAATAGCAACAAAATAAATAAATTAAAAAAAAATAACATACAAATAATCTAGTGAAATCAGAATTAGACCCATAAATTAAATGTGATCATTAATAAATATATCGTTAAAATACTTACTTTCGGCGTAGGAGTAAAAATGACGGGAATATAATCTAGAGCAGTAGTACTTAATATTAGCGAGCAGCTCTGGAGAATCAATAATACTATTAATCAAATTAAACAAAAATAATGCACTACATATGTCTCGTCGGACTGATAGTGATGTAAAGCAATGTTTCCCCAATAAATAATTATAGTCACAAGATCTATCAGGATAAATTCCATCAGTTTTATACGACAAAAACTTTAAGAAACGTCTTTGTACCTTTTCAACAATTAAAGAAATACTAGTGTAGTAAGGATACCATACACTGGAAGCATACTTCAGTTTGCTACGGATTAAGGCAAAATACAAAGTCTTTAATAAGTCTATGTTATTGAAATGTTTGGACGAACGAATTATGAAACCTAATGTCCTCATAGCTGATGACGCGACAGCGTTAATATGACTGGAAAAAGTAAGGCGACAATCAAAGACAACTCCAAGATCTTTCATTTCATGTTTTCTTATGAGGGAAATGCCTTTAATATTATATTCATGGATTAGGGGCAGTTTCTTGCGACTGTATCTGACAACACAACACTTTTTAACATTCAATAAAATTATAAATCTTCACATCATCTGCATAGGCTAGAACTGGGTATGAAATCGCAGTGATAATATCATTTATAAACATCAGAAATAAGAGCGGTCCTAAGTTTGAACCTTGAGGAACGACGGAGCTAGATATAAACTTTTGCGATTTGAAGCCATTCATAGTTAATTCTGTGGTTTAGATATAAAGATATAAGTTTAAGAAGAGGTCCCGTGACACCAAAAGAACTGAGTTTATTAATCAATATGCTGTGATCGAGGGTGTCGAACGCTTTTGAAAAATCTGTATATACCACATCAGTCTGGCCACGTTCATCCAAATACACACTTAATTCCTGTGTAAATACTGCCAAGTTCGTTACAGTAGAGCAACCCGACAGAAATCCGTGTTGTTGATTACTTATATATTTATGAACGTGACTGTACATGATGGTATACACGACCTGCTCGAACACCTTGGCAAAATTAGGCAATGGGTCGATAATCTGTTATTGATGCAATGTTACCATGTTTAAAAATAGGACAAATGACTGTACACTTCCAGCGTTCAGGGAAACATCCAATACGGATAGCAAGATTGAATATGATAGCTAAGGATTTAGCCCACAGAAATTTGCAATCTTTAATCAAAAAACTGGGAATACAATCATCACCCGCGGTCATTGAGTTCTTAAGCCTATTAATACTAGCAATAACGTCAGATTCAGTGATAGTCGGTATAAGTAGAGTTACTCGACTTGAGTAACATTCGCTAGTTGGCGTTGTATAAAAATACAGGTAGAAACGAGCGAGTAAACGTAGCAGCAAACGCATTAACAATATCACTTGGGAGGGAATATTTTATATCACCACAATACATTTCCCCAGTAATCCGACAAGTTCCATTTTTGGAACGGATAAACTTCCAAAACTCAGTGGGGTTGCTCTTGAGATCACGCTGCACATTCGCTATGTATGAATTATAAGCCGAAGATATTTGGGTTTTGGTTAATGTACGCAATCGTTGAAATTCCGCGTAATAGAAATTGGATGACGTACTTTTCCATTTTCTGTGATAGTGCAACTTTAGCTTAATATTTTTCCTTAATTTTTTATCAAACCAAGGAGGAAATTGATTCGATTTTTGATAATTGTATTGCGGTCGAATTTACCCAATCTTATAGGTTTTAAATCAGCTTGCTCGATCTATAAAACAGTAAGAACTTCACGTAACAACGTTTTATCTTCAACAATAAGCTCATTTCTAGTTTCGCAAACCGGTTCCGGTATTCCATAAAGTATAATGTTATGCCTGCGTCTATATCTATCCATGACTTCTTGAATTATTTTCTCCGTGTCTAATAATGAGCTCTGTTGAGTGGGAGGTGAGGATTTAATTGATTTAATCTCCTCTCTCAATGCTACAATTGCAAGTTTTCAGCTCAATTAAGTCATTTCCCAATGTCGCACATTGCTTACAGGTCCATGATACACCAGTTTTAGAATTAATTTCTTGCCTCTAACTTCTTAATGTCGACGCAATCAATATTAAAACCATTTTTACAAATGCAGCATTGGACCAACATATGACCCTCAGTCGCGGTGTTACAACAGCGACACACAGCCATGTGCATATAGGCAAATGGAAAAAGGAATAACAATATTAAGTAAGGAACAAAACAAACTTCACGCTTACGCGGCCCGTCGTAGCGACTTTATACACAGTGGATAAGTAGTAAAACATTTATAAGTACAAACGATGTTTCAACACTTACTAATAATAACATAATCATTACACATTATTAAGTGTCCGACGCAAACTAATTAATGTGTCTACAAAAAATCAAAATTGGTGAAAATTGGTAAAATCCACTTGAGTGACAAAAATCTTTTTCTGAACCTGCTCGATCTTTTTTTTTTGTCTATACTAGTATGTGGAGACCTGACACTGGAACCATACTTCAGCTGTGGGCGAACAAGAGCTTTATAAAGAAGAATTAATTTGCGTTAGTCTCAAAAATCTATCCCCTTACGTTTAATATTAGAAATATGAGTTGAAAAGTTTAAGTTGGTATTAAAGGTAACGTCATGGTCTTTAATACAGTTGACTTGTGATAAAGGCTCACCCAGAAGAAAGCAATGTGAATTGACGTTTAGAGAAAGTGATTATATTGCATTTATTTTCATTAAACCATTGCCATTGCAAGTGCCAGCTTATTTTCATTAAAGCATTGCCCTAATAAAAATAAGTCAGAATGGAGTAATGATGCATTTTCCATTGATCAAACTTTCACAAAAAAATTCATATCGTCCGCACTTCGCATTTGAAATACAGTCCACTACATCATTAATGAAAATATTAAAGAGCAGGGGCCCTAGGTGGGAACCTTGCGGAACGGCAGAGGACACGTCAATAAGACGAGAGAATTATCGCCCTTACAAATATGGTTAGAATAACATTCTTGAGTTAACGTCTTGCCTTGACCACAAATAATACAAAATTTAGAGTAATTAGCGAGATAACTTTTTTTATTTCAAAAGTACTAGACTATTTAAATCAGTACTGAACCATTTAGTCTTCTTGCGGGTCGAACTTATTTTAGGTACATGTTGATCTAATGTCCCAAAAATAATTGAATTTACATAAGAGATAATACATAATAATAAGTATTCTTACAAAAATATAGCTTTTTAACTAACAGAAGATGAAGGCAGAAGCCAGATAACAAATAATAAATTAATAAATGGCATTTTATAAATGATAAATGAAAAAAATATACACAAAAAAGATGACAAGAATTTGATACTAAATGACAATTTTAGATGGCAGATGACAAATGACAGAAGATATTGGAGAACTCAGATGGCAGATCATAAACGATCGATTGTAGATATATTACATTTCCAAATAATTTGACTAAAATTTCATATTATAGATAACAAATGACAGATGACAGATGACAGAAAAATCGCAAATGGGAAATGCGAAATGACAATTGACAAATAGCTAATAACAGAGGACGATGGCAGAACCTAAATTATACTCAGACCATGATATATGATATGACTTATGATAGATGAAGAATTACAAATAACAGAAAACAGTAGAGAAATAATATTGTCATTTTCATCATGACATGATAAATAAATCTAAACGTTTTAGGGATTTGTCATGAAGTTAAACCCCTATTATTGGTCATCCAATATAAAACCTAGAATTCCATAAAATCGATCTCTCTACCCGTAAAAGCAAATCGGTATCACTGTGTCGTTGAATTTCCTTAATTTTGGATTATTCTAAACCGGTTTATTGTAAAGAGAACCTAGTCACAAAAAATGTCCAAATTTGATAAATGGTGTTATTTACATTTATTATCCTAATCATCATCCTGTTATTGTTAGCCATTTGTCATTTAGACATTTGTAGATTGCAATATGCCATTTGTCATTTGTTATATATAATCTGAATTTTTAGTCAACTGGTTTGTATATGTTATATATTTACATTATGGTGAATAAATGTGGCGTTTGTTTTCAAGGAATCACTCCTAATACGCCTTATATTAAATGCAACGGAGCTTGTAAAAAATCAATACATATTCGTTGTTCTGGCCTTAAAGATATTGAATTCAATTTTATAAGTAATTTTAAAACAAGCTGGGTTTGTCAGAAATGTATTAGTTCTAACCCTGTTACTACTGGAGATATGGTTAGTCTTGAAACCCTAAATAAAGTCCTTTCTGATCAATTCAAGGCATTTAAAGACGAAATAATGAACACAATAGCGTTACGCATTGACAAACTAGAATCGCGTATTGAACATCTTGAGAATTCCGTGGCTGCGTCTAGTCTAGGAGTGAATGAAAATTTAAATTTAAATGCGAATGAAGATTTTCTTGAAAATATAATTATGGAAATGGAGGATAGACAAAAACGATTATGTAATGTACTTCTATATGATATACCTGAATCATCGGCGACTGTCGTGGAAAATAAAATTAAAGACGATACAGATTTTACACAAAATATTCTGACGACTCGTGGATTGGATATTCGACCGCATAAAGTTTTAAGACTGGGTAGGTACAAGTCTGGTTCTAAACCTAGGCCTCTGAAAATAGTTTTTCGTAAGGAATCCGATGCAAAAGAAGCTCTTAAGAGCAATGCTCTGGATAGTGTTCGTTGCCATCAATTTCGGGCGGACCGTACAGTGAAGCAAATTAGTTATTTTAAAAAAATTAAAAGTGAGCTCGTCAGAAGGAAATCGAATGGAGAATCCAATTTAGGTATTAAATTTAAAAAAGACATCCCATTTATTATAG
The DNA here is from genome assembly GCA_963969525.1 of Ontholestes murinus. NCBI lineage: Eukaryota > Metazoa > Arthropoda > Insecta > Coleoptera > Staphylinidae > Ontholestes > Ontholestes murinus. The sequence goes on from CAXAKX010000299.1 coordinate 38,285, forward strand.
AAAATTCAGGGTTCCCAAATTCTTCAACTACAAAAAACTAACATTATATTATCAAAATGTGGGTGGGGCACGTACAAAAATTAAGGAATTGATGTTGGGTGTTAATAGGAATAGTTTTGATATTATAATTATTACGGAAACGTGGTTTTATGATGAAATTCTTAATAGCCAATTACAGTTGAACGGCTACAATATATATAGAACTAATCGTACTGTGCATGGCGATATAAGAGGTGGTGGCATATTAATCGCGATTAAGCGCACATTCAGATCATCCTTAATTCTCTTTAACAACACGATTGAACACATTTTTGTCTCAGTGAAAATTAATAATTTGAATTACGTTATTGGTGGTTTATACATTCCTCCTGGATCTCCTCCAGGTATATACGAAATGCATGGTAATGCTGTAGAATCCTTATTTCAGTCAAATAATTCGTCAAAGTTTTTAATTTGTGGAGACTATAACCTTCCGTCCCTTGAATGGAATATGCATGGTCTTGCTCATAACTCCACATACTCATATGACCAAAAAGTTGAGTCAATCATTAGCTCATACTCTATCGTTAATTTCAATCAAATTAATATTTTACCCAATGCAAGAGGAGTATTTTTAGATCTGTTTTTCACAAACTTACTTAATGTCAATGTTGATATATCTGTCGACAATTTGCTAGCTACAAGTTGTCATCATTATGCCTACTGTTTAAATTTTCCTATAGAAACTCCACTACATAATTTAGAAACCAATAAAAAAGTGTATCTATATAATTTAGCCGATTGGCATGCTCTTAACAATTATTTTGCTGCAGTAAATTGGAATGATTTGTTAAAAAATGATAATGTTGATGTAATTGTTGAATCATTTTATGAAATAATTCATAATGGTATTGACTCATTTATTCCATTTAAGTATATAAAATCCCGTCACTCAAATTATCCAAAGTGGGTTTCTAAGGAATTACGTGAACTTATCTTGAAAAAGAAAATTGCTCATAAAAAATATAAGAAAAGTGGCTCTGTACTTGACTATTCGGCTTTCACGGACCTTCGTTCAGCTTGTTCGTCATTGTCAGAAGAACTATATAACACTCACATTAATAATGTTCAATCCAACATTAAAACCAATCCACGTTCTTTCTTTAAATATGTTCGTGATCTGAAAAATGAGGACGGAATCCCTAAAGAAATGCATTTCAAAAATAAGACCGCGTCCGACGGGAAAGATATTGCCAATGCTTTCTCTGATTTTTTTTCCTCCGTTTTTGTCAAGGACGATTCTCACACTATATCACACACCTACGACAACAACTCGCAAATTAATGACTCAATGATAGATGTAAGTTTAGAGCAAGTGTTCGACGGTATAATGAGTCTCGGTGACAGTTTCTCTTCAGGTCCAGATGGGATTCCAAGTGTTTTTCTAAAAAACTGTGTTTGTACTCTGAGCAATCCGATTCATGGCATATTCCGTAAATCATTAATATCAGGAAAATTTCCTTCAAAATGGAAGGATAGCTTTGTTAAACCAATTTTTAAATCTGGTGCTCGAAACATGGTTGAAAATTATAGAGGTGTGTGTATCCAGTCAGTGATACCCAAGCTTTTGGATAATCTCGTTGCAAAGCAGTTGATATGGATGTCTCGCCAAATAATTTCATTTAATCAGCATGGTTTTGTAGCGGGGAGATCTACTACCACAAATCTACTCGTCTACAAGCAATTTCTGTCAATTGCTTTGGAGAACGGTTGTCAGGTGGATGCCTTATATACTGACTTCTCAAAAGCGTTCGACCGGGTAAATCATAAAATTTTGTTAAATAAACTGAAATCTTTGGGATTTAATGATGTTACTATGTCTTGGTTAAAATCTTTCCTATCTGATCGCCGACTTAGTGTCCAAATAAATAATTATGAATCTGATTATTTTAATGTGAGTTCGGGTGTCCCGCAGGGCTCTCATTGTGGTCCTCTATTATTTGTACTATTTGTAAATGATATACAAAATATAATTAAACATTCTAACTTTTTACTTTATGCCGACGACTTAAAGTTATTCAAAACAATTAGTACTCCTAATGATTGTATAGAGTTACAGAATGATTTGATAAATGTAAGCAATTGGTGCCAAACAAACCTGCTATTTTTGAATATAACCAAGTGCAATTCAATAACGTTTTGCAAAGGTAGAGTCGTTAATGATTTTGTTTACGATATCAATGGGGTGGAATTAAATAAGGTTAGTGTCATAAAAGATTTAGGCGTACTATTTGATCAAAAATTAAATTTTAAAAATCATATATCATTCATCTGTGACAAGGCAAGGAGAATGTGGGGCTTTGTATCATTAACAGCTAGAGACCTATCCTGGGAGTGCTTAAAAGTTCTATATTGTTCCTTTGTTCGATGCCATCTTGAGTACGCTTCTCCAATTTGGTCACCTCAATTTCAAGTTGATACAAATAGATTAGAACAAATTCAAAATAAGTTTTTCCGTGCTGTTGAATGGAAGCTAGGTCAGCGGCATACGATTGGGTTATACTCAAATATAAAATGCAAACTAAAAATGCACTCTCTAAGTGCTAGAAGAACAATCGCCGAGTTATGTACCCTATATAGGATAGTTAATGGCATCAGCGATTGTCCAGATTTACTAGCTCAGATAGACTTTTACATATCTAACTCCTCCCGGAAGCTCAGAAGAACCCCTCTATTTAGGATAAAAACCCACAACACTAGCTTTGGCCACAACAACGCCATTACGAGAATGACGAGATGTGCCAATAACTACTCCCAATACAACTGGTTTGATTTATCGGCTGGATCACTGGATACATTTAAGAGATTACTACTACAATTTATTAGTGTTATAACCTGAATGACAAAATACACTTTCTCTTCGGTTTATAGTTGAATTCTTCTTATTCTTAGTTTTAATTTTTGTTAACTACAATTTTCATTTTATATTTCTTTTTTTTTTTTAATATTTTTTTTTTTTTGTGTATGCATATGTATGTATATATGTATATGTGTATGTATGTATGTGCATGTATATATATTATTCTCTTTTTCTTTAATTATTAAGTAATTATTAAGTTATGTTATATTAGTATTAATTACTATTTATATTATATTTTATGTAAATGGGGTTTCCCGTCAATAAAGTATTATTATTATTACTTGTATTATTTATAATCTGCAGACGACTTCTCTCATTATCTTCTGTCATTTGTCATTTGTTATGTGTTACCTATTATCTGCCATCTGTCATTACCATTTAGTATCCATTTTTGTCATCTTGGTTGTATATACTATATATTTTTTTTATCATTTATAATGTACTATTTATTGTCTATTATCTGACATCTGTCATTTTCTGTTATCAATTGTCGATTGTCATTTATCATTTGGTATTGTTTTTGGTATCTTGTTTGTATCTGCTATCCATTTGAAATCTTTTATCTGTCATTTATCTTCTGTCAATATGACAAAAATTTATCATTTGTTATTTGCTATTTCTGTACTAGAATCTAGGATTTGTCAATTGGCATCTGTCATAAGTCATATCATATATCATTCACCACTTAGTATGATTTTGTTTGTATATTTCAAATATTCAGAAACCATATACTACGTCAATATATTTTTTTCAATATTGCTATTATTATAAACAACAACAATTGTTTTACTTTCACCTTTTTCATGGCTACCCATTTTTTATTTATAATAAAATTTAAAATGACTATAACTCACTTATTTTTAGAAATAAGTATGTCGTATGCCATATTGGATTAAAGAGAAAAATGTTACCTTTTGAATGAGGTCACAGCAAACTATGGTTTCCATTTAAAAAAATGTAAGTTTGCGTCACATCTCGGAAAATAAGGGCGATAAAAATTTTCTGATTATTTTTTATTAATCTGCATAAAATTATCTAGAACTTTGTCCTTTATAGTTTTTTTCTATCTGTTATAATAACAGAGATATATTTATTTGAAAAAATTGGCACTTTTTACTTTTTTCAAAATATCTAGTTACCCTTAACTTTTTTGAAAACTTTGAAAGTGGAATTTTATTCGGCTCGTGAATCTAC
>CAXAKX010000300.1:0-31000 GCA_963969525.1 Ontholestes murinus
AATGTAGTTAATATTTTGTGCTAAAAATTGAACAGGTGTATCATAGGTTGTGTTGACTGGTCTAATGGGAATAATGTTATCATAGATTTATTTGTTTTTTTTTTGTGTAACTTTGGTTGCCCGTATAATTTTGGTGGTTGTGGGTTCATGGGTAGGGAGGTTTTATTTGTATTATTATTGGAATATTTAATTATTGTAGGTTTTGTGCGTTTAATGAGGGTTTTTGTTTTATTTATGAATTTGGTCATTGGGTTAGTTGTTAATTCTGTGTAATTGTTGTCGTTAAGGAAAGTTAGTATTTTGGAATTTTAATCTATTCTATCTAGTATCACGAGCCCTGCATTTTTATCTTCTATCACTACTGTTAAATTATTTTGTTTAATTTTGTGTTAGGAACTTAACTTTATTTTTCTTCTGTGTTTGTTTTCTTCCTTCTGTCTGTTGATGATTCGGATAAATTCACCTCTGATGATATCCTCATTAGGGAGTTCTTGAGTCCAATTCAATGGCTATTTTGGTGATGTTCGTTGGTTTGATGTCAGGTGCATATTTGTGTCCATGATTGAGTAGGTCAATTTCTTTATCTGTGAAAAATGTATGGCTGAGATTAATGATTCTAGGAAGTGTGTGTTGTGTATTGATTAAAATCAACAACAATCAAAGAACAACAAACAATAAATTGTTTGTTGTTCTTTGTTCCTCTCTGCTAGTCTTATGTTGTGGAGTTTAATATTTTTAACACGTTTCAGTTCTCTTCTTAATTTTATTGATTTTTGCTTGATGCCTGATATTATATCAGTTATTTCGATATAGTGTAGCTTTTGTGTTAATGTATCGTATATGTATCTGAGTGTAGTATCAATGTGATTTAATATGCTGCAGTTTTTGTGTAATTCCTGTTTAATTATATTTTTCCTGATTATTTGTTGTTTGTTTTGTTTTATAATATTAGGAATTTTAAGTTTTGCAAAATTAGGTGTGAGTTGTTCTTTTTTACAAGCTGATCAATGTAAACAGTGACATCAATCTCCAAGTGCCAGTAATTGCTGACGGTTTTACTACAGTCAAATACAAAAAGAAACGCAGGGCCCCTTCTGAACCACTTATGGTGGGTGTAGGTGGTAAGATACAGTCCAAGTTATTAGCAGAACCGCGGAAAACATGGCTATTCGTTAAACGAGTCAACAATAAAGTCACCATCGAGGAACTACAAGAACATCTCGACTTGATATTAAATTCCAAGAATTACACATGCGAAAAGGTAAATGCCACAATGTCATACTCAGCTTATAAAATCGGGGCAGATTACAGTGATCACGACAAACTTATAGATCCTAATAATTGGCCACAGGGCATCATCCTAAATCGCTATATTTTTAGATACGATCGAAAACAGGCATCCATCACGTAATATTAATAAGCATTGTCTAAACAGATCTCAAATATTTAACCTGTATTTTATTAACATCCAATGCATACGAAATAAACTAAATGAACTTGAAGCATTCCTAATTGATTCAAATAAAAAGTTTGATGTTATATGTATAAGTGAGCATTGGTTAGATAATTATGAAACACCTATGTTGAAAATAGCGGAATATAATGTTGCCTCGTACTTTGCGCGCTCTGATCACATTCACGGCAGCGTTTTGCAGCTACTCAAAAATAAGTACCAATTTCAATCTCTAGATACGCTAAATAACTTATCGGATGAAATAAACTGTGAGATAGCTGCAACATCGCTTCCGTCTCTAAATATAATCATTGTCACTATTTATAGGTCGCCTCTTGGTGATTTTAATAAATTTGTATGCATTATCAGCGAATTGCTACATAAAATAAATAGTAATAAAGGGATATTCATTGGCGGTGATTTTAATGTTAAATTTAATTGCAACGACCCGAAAGCTGCTACAGTATGTTAATTATTCGCAACCTATGGTCTTCAACAATATGTGAATTTTAATACTAGACAGACAAACTGTCTCGATAATGTATTCACAAATATTGATCCCACTAATATAATAATTAGCCCACTGGATTGTGGCATTTCCGACCACATCGGTATCCATGTGCAATTAAAACATATTGTTCCTAACACTAATAAACTAAAAATACGTAGTAGACCTATTACTCAAAATGGTACTTTTAAATTATTTGGTTTGTTAGAAAATATGAACTGGGAATTCATTGACCATGACACTTGTATAAATAATAAATTTAAACAGTTTTGTAATATAGTAAGTAACAGTCTAGATGTGTGTTTTCCTGAAAAACTCTCTCCTGCTAATATAAATAAAACCAAAATTCACTGGTTTAACAACAACCTTCGTAACATGCGGGAAACATTATCGCTTCTTAAAGAAGCAAGCGTAAGAAATCCCTGCTTAAGACCAAATTACGTTAATCTTAAAAAAAGTACTCTCTAGCGTTATTAAATTCAAAAAAAAGTGCCAATATTAATTTCTTAAATAACTCTGGTAACAATCCCAGAGCACTCTGGTCCCTAATTAAACCTAACCAGCATGCTTCAGGTGATAAAAAATGTAATATCAATCCTGATATTCTCAATAAACATTTTACCAACATAGCAGACCATCTTCTACAAAACCTGCCAACTCCAAGCGAGGATCCGATAAAATATATGTTCTGTGTCCCAACTAACATAAAGGGCTACCTCTCATTTCATGAAGTAAGTCAGTGTAGGATCCGTGAAGTCATAATGAGTTTAAAAAATAGTAAGAGTAGGGATATATATGGTTTAAGCTCTACTATTCTTAAGTCAATTATCGATGTCATAATCTCCCCTCTCACGAAATTGATTAATCTATGTATTGTGTCCAACATATTTCCAGATTGCCTTAAAAGGGCGCGAGTCATTCCTATACATAAAAAGGGAAATATAGATGACATTAACAATTACAGACCGATATCCTTACTACCTATTTTTTCAAAAGTGTTGGAAAAAATAATTTTCCAACAAATCTCTCACTTTATAGACAAATATAATGTAATCTCTACCAGCCAATACGGTTTTCGTACGGGTAAATCTACGGTAGATGCGATTACTGCCTTAACTGAAGAAATCTACCAATGCTTTGAGAGTGGATCATGTTCAGTAGCAGCCTTCTTAGACCTAACCAAGGCATTTGATTGCGTATCTCATGTGGTTATCTTACGTAAACTGTATTATTACAATTTCTCACCGCTTGCCTGTCGTTTGGTATCCTCATACCTATCTAATCGAAAACAAGCTGTCGCTGTTGGCGACTTATTATCTGATGAGACATATATAATCCATGGTGTTCCCCAAGGATCTATTCTTGGACCGTTAATATTTTTAATTTATATTAATGATCTACCATGGCAGCAAATAAATTGCTCATTCACTCTATTTGCCGATGACACTACATTATGGAGTCAATCATGTAATCAGTCGATTGCACTTCAAAACAACAGGGGTTCAGTATCAAAGGCAATGGAATGGTTTGTATCAAATCAACTAACGGTGAACTCAGAGAAGACAAAAACCGTTATGTTCTCACTAAAACAAGATGTTCTTGATAGCAGTGCTAAATTTCTGGGAGTATATCTGGATACCAGACTTACGTGGCACAAACATTGCACAGAAATCTCAAACAAACTTTGCAGAAATATTTATCTTTTGAGGCAGCTCAGTAACGCTTTGCCAGTCTGTGCTCTAAAAACAGCTTACCATGCATTAATTCAGAGTCATTTAGGATATGGTATTCTTGCGTGGGGGCATTCCGGAATATTAATAAGATTATTTGGGCTACAAAGACGAGCTATACGGATAATTGATTCCTTACACTTTCAAAGTGATTGTAGATCATCTTTTATCAGACATAATATCCTAACTGTGCCATGTATATTTATGCTAGAATGCCTGACATATGTACACAACAACATTCAACAATATAAACGTCATGTCAATATCCATGAGCATAATACACGAAACAGGAATCAGATTTGCTCCTCACATCGCCGCCTTAATAAAACACAAAACGGAATTAGCTATTACGGTCCTAAGCTTTACAATGTATTACCCAATGAACTAACTAATTTATCTGCCATCAAATTCAAAACAAAACTGAAATCATACCTCACCGCAAATGCCTTCTACAGTATAGATGAGTTTTTAGCAAGTTCTATTAATAATACAATCTCCTAGTAATCATCTTGAAAGTCTTATAATATTTGCAAGTTTGCAATGATGACCCTGTTCATATTTTTAAAATCTATGCGAATGTTTCTAAGCTTTTATATTATAGAAGCATAGCCTTTATTATTAAACAATATTTATATTTTCAAAATTACTAATCGTATAGTTTTAATTAATCCTATGCTTAGTTCATATTAGTGTAATTATTAAATTGTATTACTTTTGTACTTGAATTTCACATGTAAATTTCCAACTTATGTTATGTAACGTAGTTGCCATTAGTAATATTTTTTCTTTATACTGACTTGTGTAAACATTATGTGCTAACACCAAATAAATTATTATTATTATTATTATTATTATCTTTGGCCGACTGCCCGATTGTTACACCTAAATAGCAAAACAGCAAAACACAAATTCCAAAAAGTCACCAGGCTCCAACTTTTTTGGATTTTGTGTTTTGCTGTTTTTAATTCTGTTTTGTTTCTGTTACTAGCTTTTCCTCCTAGATACATATATTTTGTTTTTTCTCCATTGATTTGGAGACCGTATATAGTTGCTACTTTTGTAAATTTGTTTATAGCTTTAATTAGTTTTTTTTCTGAGTTTGGAACGATTGCTATATCGTCTGCGTAGACTATTGCTTATGTGTTACCTGTTACGATTTTTATGATGCATGTTAGTTTCTCTCATTATGTCTTCGAGTGCTAAATTAAATAGGGTTGGAGATATTGCGTCGCCTTGCTTTATTCCTTTATTTGCATCGAATGTATTATATTGTATTTTTTAGAGTTAGACCTGTCATTTACTTGAGTTTTGCTCGTATTTCTAACATGTCCAGAACTTCTAAGAGTGGTGTTCTTTTCATTGTATCGAATGCACATTTGAAATCAATAAAAATAATATGTAATTCATTATGATATCCCCTATATTTTTCTATTATCTGGTCTATTGTATGTATAGCACTAATTGTGGATCGCCTTGTTTTAAAACCGTTCTGGTACTCACCCAGTACTTTCTCGGCGTGTGCTTTCAATCCTTTGTTGATTAGACTTGCGAAAACTTTGTGTGGCTATTTCTGTAGGCGCATAGATGTCTGGTATTGTTACAATATAGTGCTTGAAATGTACACTAAGAGTAGCTATACTACCATTTATCGGCGTGAACTATATTATGTTGTCCTTTAGATTTTTAGTCACATAAAATCCCACTCCGTTACTGCCTCTCTTTTCCTCTCCACTCTATAGGAAAGTGTATTTATCTTTGTTTATTTCTCCAGTTGCCTCTTATCTTGTTTCTTGTACTGCCGTTTTACATCTGTTTTGTACTTTTCTAGTTCTTTTATAATTTCTTCCATTTTCCGGTTTTCATTAATGTTCTAATATTTCATGTTGCTAGACTTATATTGTTTTTTAGCTCTCGATACATGAATTAATTTATTATTTTGATCTTGTTTTTTTTTTTTTGCTTTTGTGTGTCCGTTTTTCATTGCTTTGTCAAGCGTGTGTTTGTTTTTCATTATTATTATTACTGCTACTGTATTTCCTAGTATTTTATATGGGCCCCCGTTTCTGCTATTCTCTCTTCCGCTTTGTTCTATTCCATTTATAGTTATTTTACGATATTTTACTAACGCTCTATTTCCTTTAGCCCTATGGTCTCTTGCAATACTTCTTAGTTCCTTTTGTACTAATTGTTCTTCTTTTGTTAGGTCAATTTCAATGAAATGAATCTTTTATTCTTTCAGTTTCTGCTTTTGTCCCATAATTTCTTGTTTGATTTCCCATGTTTCTATTTTTGACGCGCTCTCCACTTTCGCTGTAAATTCAAGCTTCTCTTTCGGAAAATGTTAAGCTTCCTCTTTAGTATTTATTGTTATTTCGGTGATAATAACATTGTTCCTTTTCTTTCTTTAGTAATACCAAAATTTTTTTTAGAATTTCCCTCAATGTTTTGTTCTTGGTCTAAACTTATGTGGCCTCTTTTCTTCTCTCCTCTCCTTCATTACCAAACAATTTTTAAGTTCACCCAAATCTTGAATTATACATTTTTGAGATAACTGTCCCTTTAAAAAATCAGCTTCACGCGGTGAATTAGAGAAAATAAAGAAAATTGAATCTTTGTTGCGTTTTGAAAACCATTTTAGTTGCTTCTTGTCTTGAGATGCCTCTTTTCTCTAGTATCTCATTTATTGCTCCTTCCCATGTCTATCTTGGTCGTCCCCTTTTCTTCTTTCCTTGTGCTCTTGCTTTCCGTACTTTTCTGGATTGCGAGTTTTTGTCCATTCTCGATACATAACTCCACCATCCTAGTTGTCTCTCTTCTATGTATTTTTCTATACTATACTTGTAGTTTTTCTCTTCTCTTATTCTTTCGTTCCTCATTTTGTTCATTAGTGTGATGTTAAAACTGGCCTGTATATAGATTTATATACTTTTATTTTTGTGCTCGTCTTAATTTCTCTTTTCCCTGTTATGTATTTATTCAATGTGTAATACAATTTGTTTGTATTGTTTATTCTGTTGTTTATATCTGCTTCTTGCTGTCCTGAGTTTTGTATGATCACTCCTACGTATTTGTATTGTTTCACTTGCTTTATTTCTTTGTTCTCTATTTTTACGATCATTTTCGTTTCTTGTCTTGTTATTGCCATCACTTTAGTTGGCAGACAGAGGAATTAGGCTTCCTCCTTATTTCACTCCTTGTTTGGTGGTAAATTCTTCAGATTTCTTGTTTTTATTATTATATTTCTTGTTTGTTTGTATATACTTTGTGTTACCCTTATCAGTTTGATGTTGACTTTCATTTTCCTTAGGCATTCTCAATTTTTTTCTATATATTCGATAGCCATTACCATTGGTGTAAATTTTTCTGGCAAACCTGATAGTAATAGACTTCCCTTATTTCAACCCTGATCTTCTTAGTTTCTGGGACGTTTCAACCACTTGGTTAACATATTCCTCCATGTTTGTGAATGTCTTTAATCTCAATGAAATTAACGTGCGGAAAAGATAAATTTTTCTTGTAAATCTTTGGTTGTCGTATAAATCTTTTAAATTTATCCACACATCTTATGCTGTTGATCATTCTTGTACGTGCATGTACAAAGAAGGGTCAATTGATAAAATTAACTTAAGTTTTCTGATATTTTACAACCCGTTATACATTAATTTAGGCCTTCCAGCGTGTGGACATTTTCTATGGGAAACTACTATTCTTCATAGGTATCACGACCTTATAACCTTGGGACGTTCGTTTAATAGTTTGCGGCCACCCTGAATCACTGGTACTGTTACGTAAGCGTGTAATAAATATGGAAAGTATCTTATACGTCTAGCACCAATAAATTCTAAAGCATCCTGAGTTTTGATTATATACAGGGTGTTCCGTTAATATTGGTAAATGGCTGGACTACCATAATAAATTTCATTTAAATCGAATAAAGCAATTAATTGTTATTAACCAAAGAAATAATATTGTTTGAAACTTTGAAGACGAATTCCGGCTTAACCGTAAATTTTTTTATATACATATGATGGGTTAAATCATCATATTTTTGCCCCAGAAATCTATGGTCCAGCTATTTCACCACATTAATATATTATTATTATTATAATCATATTTCTTATACCTTTTCGGGTGTAGAATTTTCTAGTTATTCAGTTTCTTGTATTTTCTTTATTAATATATTCCAGCTCTTCTTGGTTCTTATGCTTTCTTTTAACTCTTCCCTCTATTATGTTTTTAACATTTTTGTCCCATTTATTTTTTAGTCTCCCCATTTTTCTTCACATGTTTATTTTTGTTTGCTATAAGTTTTTTTGTTTGTTTGGTGTCTTCTCTTCTGTGTAGGTGTCTCAACCATTGCAGCTGTCTGTCTTCAATTGTTTTGTTTAGTTCTCTTATTTCTAGTTCTATTCTTATGTCCAAGTTTATGATTCTGTCCGTTTTGGTTACTCCGTATACTTTTCTAAGGTACTTCATTTATAGTGTATGTATCTTGCTTTTTTATCTCTTGTTTAACGTTTCGCATCCATATAATAGTGTATTTATATTACTTTGTATATTAGTTGGTTTTGTTTTGTTGATATCTTCTTGTTGTTTAGTATTATCTTTTGAATCGTCTGGAAGGTTCTTGTTGCTGCTTGTAGTCTATTGTTTAATTTCACCTCTAGGTCCCCTGTGTTGTCTATTATTTACCCTAAGTATTTAATTCGTTCGGTATGTTCTATTTTTGTGATGCTTATTTTTATTTCTTCTGTTTCTCTCCCTTTCACTATTTTCATTAATTTGTTTTTTCTGTGTTGATTTTCACTCCTGCTTCTGCTAGTTCTTCGCTCCATATGTTTATAATTGTTTCTAGATCCTTCATGCTTTCCGCTATTAGTGCTACATTGTCTACAAATATACATTCGGTGGTTTCTATTTGTTTTAGGTTCCTGTATCCTATGTGTGCTTTTTTGTTTCTTCTTTTATATTTTTCATTACGACATCTATCGCTATTATAAATAGACATGGGCTTAACGCTCCTCCTTGTCTTACTTACTGCCCCTTTACCTTTCTTGAAACCTTTTTGGCTGCCGGGGATAATACCCTTGCTCTCCATCTCCACTTCTAGTTTTTTCTGCCGAAACCTTCATACATAGCCTATAAGTTGCACATGTTACACTTATCGGTCTATGATTAGCTGGATCTTCTTTGTTACCTCCTTTGTGCACCGGAATAATTTCCGCTTGTATCCAACTTCCCTCTTTCTGCTCCATATCATCTTCAGCTGTTCTAAAAGTCCCTTCCATCCTTCTCCCTTTTCTTCGTATAATATTTTCAATGCCTTAATCTCTACTTCTTCCGGGCCATAAACACTATTTCCCTTCATGCCATCCATTGCCCTCTCAAGCTCAACTTCCGTTAAATCACTCCTTTAGTCCACTATGATACGTTCCTGATATTTTCTTATTATCATATTATCTTCGTTCATTCTCTCCCTGAAGAAGGTATTCATTTTCTCAACGTTTCCTCTACTCTTCTCCCTTTGTTTCCTCCTACGTATAAACTCCAATACCTCCCTTTCTGTTTTAATTTCTCTAACTGATTTTACTTGTTTTGTTTCCCATGCTGACTTTTTCTTTTCACATGTTGACCGGTATTCCCTCTTGGCATTGTTCTATTCTTTAAACCATTTCTCCTCATCTGTTGCTTTCCACCTCTTAAAGTTATCTCTCTCTCTCTCTTTTTTTTAATTTCCCTACACCCTTCGTTGTGCCAATCATCTTCTTTTCCTTCTTTCGTTTAGGGGCTTTCCACTTGAGCTCCTCTAACGCATTCTACCATCTCTTCCAATGTCACCTTTGTCTGCCAATTTATGCCTTTAATATTTTCTTTAAACTTATTGACTTCTTTCATTCCCCACTTATAACTTCTTCTAATACTCTGGTAGGTGTCTTGTCTTTCCTCTTCTCCCCTACTGTTCAATTCCATCGACACTGGGGATATGTTTTAATGATCCCTCTTGTTCTCCTGCCTCTAAGTTTTTTATCTTCCTTTCTCTTTCTCCATTCACAACTATGTAGTCAATTATCCTTTTACCCGGCGCTCCTACACACACACATATATATTCGCCTCGTTTATCTCCTAAATTTCTCCATTCGCATTAATTTGAAATTGAAATCTCCTCCAACTATTATACATTCGTTTTTACCCATCTTCATTGCCAATGGATCCCTTCTCTTTTCATCTTTGATATTGCTTCTTCCTTCTATTTTTTCTTAACCCCTGTAATTATTCCTCCACTTGGCCTACCCTTATCATTGCTCTTTACCGCTGCCTGTCACTTCCATAAGAATTCACTTGGAAGCGAATCTCTAACCTCATTGCATTCCTCATCCCCTACCTATGTCTCTACAAATCCAATCCAATCATATTCCCTTATAAATTTCTGGAGTTTCTGCCTCTCTTCTCCGTTTATTAGTTTTTTCATAATTCCAGAAACTTCCTCTCACTGTCCTATCTTTCTTTCCTTCGCTCTTATTTAAATTCTCAGTTACGATTACCTCTTTAACCTTACTTCTATCAATGTCGTATCCTCCGCTATCACTTCCCCCATTTCCCCCCTTTGATTCTTTTCCTTTTTCCCTTGTAAGTTTTTTGGCCCCTCCTTCTGCTAGCTCTATTACATTCTTTGACTTGTTCCAATTCCAAACTTTTCCATATATAACCCTTTCTGGCCTAGCTATTTCTCTTAGCGGTTTATGTGCTCTTCTTTTGTCTGGCCATCATCAATGTAAATCTTTTCTTTCAAATTCTTTAGCTTCTTATTATCTATCATCACCTTGACTTTATCCTCCCCCTGCTCAAGTTTAACAACTACTACCTTTCCCCCTTTAGATATGTTAATACTCTCTTGGATTACTACCTCTTCTTCAAAGGAGTCTTTTATAAAGGTCGCTATTTCTTCTTTATTTGAAAATGCTTTTCCCTGAATTACTATGTCGTTTCTTCTCTCCTGTCTTTCGTTTTATTCTATTTGATCTTCGAGATCCATTATTTTGTTCTGAAGAATTTCTTTTTCTTGACTCCATACCTCTCCAAGTCCAGTAGTCTGTTTCAATTTTATTTTTTTGTCTTAGTCTCCTTGTCACCCTACTAAGTGTTCTAGTCGTCTGTTCTGATTACTTACTCTAGCGTTTAGGTCGCCCATTAAGTATAATGGTTTATTTCCGTACTGTTCTGCGATTTCCTGTAATTTATTCCAGAATTTGTCTTTATTTTCTTTTGTTTAATTTTCGTCCGGTCTATAGACTATTATGTAATTAGTTCTTATTTTATTTTACAATAATAAAACAGTCCAGTCCACATTTTCAAAATCTTTAATTGAAAATTAACACGATATAAAAATAGACTCATTGAGATTTTATATTTATCTGAAAAAGAACTGCAATTCTCTTGAATTTATAGAAGTGCACAAGGTTAAAGGTAATCCCAAAACCATAGTAATTAATTTATTAATGATATTTATGTTTATTTTAAGCTTTTTAAATGTCTAAACAAAGTCTGATAATGGCTCTGTAAATGTTAAAAAATTATAGCTTTAGGCATTCAACATATTATATGAATATTTTTTAGGCATTAACCTACCTGCGATTAGTTACCAGCATAACAAACAGTCTAGTCCTCTGTACCATATTTTGGAAAGTGGGTTCAGATGGTTCAAAAGTTTGGTTCAACTATAATGCTATTTTAGGATTTGTATTACACTTAATGATGCCGTCCATGATGTTAACCATACTTACATGTAAGTACTATACTCTCTGATAAATATATAATTAAGTTGATTATTGAACAGATTCGATATATTTAAAAAATAAAAGTAATTGTAATGTTTAATTTGATCAAAGGTTTCAAATTATATTGAAACAATGACATTTTCTTCACCAAATTCATACAATTTTATTTATAATTAACCCTTTTAACTATAAATTAACGAATCCAATACTAATACTATTTAATTTAGACGATTTTTCTTAATGGTGGATATGTAAATTGTGAATCTCATTTATAATTTCGTACTCACTTTGTGTTTTGTGTGTATGATAATTTCGATGCACTTATCATTTTTCATAGTTCTATTATCGCTAGATTTATCAGTAGAATTAGAGGAAATAATTTTTAGTAAAGAATGTACTGGATTACAAATAATATTGTGAAAATGCTAGGAGCGCCCACATGCGGCGAGTAGAGGAAGTAATGTAGGTAAATCCGGGCGTCTGTGTTGTTGGTCACTGTAGTTTTCTATGATGTAGCATTCTGTAATATCGGCGTGGCGTATTATAATGTCGGTGTAGCTCTCTGTACTGTGATTTAGTAGTTGGGTGTATTTCTGATGTTGTGTGTGGTTGATGTAGATATTACCATTATAGTAGCAATTTTAATTATTTAGAAATTGGGCTGGGTGTTCCTTCTGATTTTTTTTTAATTTCTAATTACTTACAATTATGGACTTGCTGTTATTATATAGTGAGATAAGACATAATAAACTAGTCTGATAATTAATTCTTCTCAATGCCTATCTCTTAATTTTACTTCATTTACTTCGTGATACTAAAAAAATATGAAATTACGCAAAATGTAAAAGTAGTAGCACTTAAATTTGTAAATTATTGCGGGTGGTCCATAAGTCACCAATAATTTGTTATAAACTCTGAGAACTAAATGTCATTGATTGTTAATTCTAAAATTAAAGACTCCCGTCATTGAGTAAGCTATAATGACGGGAGTTTTCAATTTTAGAATTATCGTATAACATATACAGGGTGAGTTTTTTTCGATGTTTTCTATGGGGATCTCGGAAACTATAAGAGATAGAGAAACGGTTAAATGGGGAAAGAAGTGTAGATTTACGAGACGAATAAAATTCCACTTTCAAAGTTTTCAAAAAAGTCAAGGGTAACTAGATATTTTGAAAAAAGTAAAAAGTGTCAATTTTTTCAAATCAATATATCTCGGTTATTATAACAGATAGAATAAAACTGTAAAGGACAAAGTTTTAGATAATTTTATGCAGATTAATAAAAAATAATCAGAAAATTTTTATCGCCATTATTTTCCGAGATATGACGCAAACTTACATTTTTTAAATGGAAACCATAGTTGGCTATGACCTCATTCAAAGGGTAATTTGTTTCTCTTTAATCCAATATGGCATATGATATAGTTATTTCTAAAAATAAGTGAGTTATAGTCATTTTAAAGTTTATTATAAACAAAAAATGGGTAGCCATGAAAAAGTTGAAAGTAAAACAATTGCAGTTGTTTATAATAATAGCTATATTGTAATGATTAGTTTTACAGAGATAAACCAAAATGAAAAACCAATGATTATTTTTTATTAATCTGCATAAAATTATCTAAAACTTTGTCCTTTACAGTTTTATTCTATCTGTTATAATAACCGAGATATATTTATTTGAAAAAATTGACACTTTTTACTTTTTTCAAAATATCTAGTTACCCTTGACTTTTTTGAAAACTTTGAAAGTGGAATTTTATTCGTCTCGTAAATCTACACTTCTTTCCCCATTTAACCGTTTCTCTATCTCTTATAGTTTCCGAGATCCCCATAGAGAACATCGAAAAAAACTCACCCTGTATATGTAGATTAGTTTTAATTTTTCCATAAATCATGTTTATACCATTTAGGTATTCATACCATTCCAAAAACTTCGGACAACGGTTCGGTACATTACTAATTTTAAAATGTGTAATAGGAAACATATTTTTTTAGTTCCAATAAACGACTTTAATGTAACTAAAAGTAATTTTGTAATATTTTTTGGTAAATATATTGGTATTTAATAATAAATTCATATAAATTCATTTTATGTTTTAATCAATTTTGTTTTTAAATTTTAGTTCCAAATGAGGTTCAGATCTTAAAGCGTGAATACTTCAATAGATGGTATACACTAAAAGCATTTTACGCCTCGATTACCCTTATAGATCTCCCCATTTCTGTGAGTATATTGTATTAGACGCTATCTAAATTTAATACTAAACATTTTCAGATTATTTATTGTTTCATTTCGAATGTCATAGTTTATACTTTAATGGAACAACCTCAAGAATTGTGGAGGTTTATGATGTTTTCATCTCTGGGCTTCTTGATATGTATCCTTGCTCAGAGCATCGGATTATTTGTTGGAGTAGTTATGGACGTTACGGTAAATATTTATAACCACTTTTCTATACAGGCTTTACAAGTCCTACAAAAAATATACAAAATAGTTTAGTGTCTATACATTTTCGGTACTTATCACAAGAAAAAAATGATCTTTTAGAATAGGCAATAGCGATTTTGTTTCAGCGCAGTAAACCATAAACCCAATGTGCGTTCTCTTTAGGTTTGGCTTTTCATTAATAAAATCCAAAAACGTTCAAATATGCGATATCAAAATATAAATTTTTATTTGAAACACAAAAAAATTTAATACGACGAAAAAAGTTCTAAAAATTAACAAAAACAAAATATCATATCATAAAACATGTATTTCTAGGTCGGCACATTCGTTGGATCTCTAATATCACTACCAATGATGCTGTTCGGAGGTTTCTTCATAACGTTCCGGGACATTCCTTCATTCTTTAGTTGGCTGACTCATCTATCATATCTACGATATGGCATAGAAGGAATGGCCGGAGCAGTAAATGGTTACAACAGAAGTGCACTCGATTGTCCATCGAATCGACTGTGCCTTTACAGGAGTACTGACCAATTTATGAACGAAATGGGGATCGAAGGAGAAAGGTTCTGGACTGATATTATCGTTTTATTGGTCTTGTTTGTAATGATGCGGGTGATAACATATTACTCGATGAAGTGGAAAGTACGACGGTTAAATTAACGTTATTTATTTTACGGGTTTGTGTTAGTATTTTATTATTTGTGATTTTTGTATTATTTTTATATATATTTAATAAATTATAATTAGGCCTTTTAATAAAATATATTTATAATTATTGAAAATATGTTGAAATTAAAAAAAAAAATTTTATATAATAATAAACTGTGTGAGAAAAAGTTCATTTTTCTTGAATTGAGATTTAATATCATAGAACACCTTTCAGTGAATTTTCATAGAGGGTTGTAGGTTAGCTCATTAAAATGTATCCCTATAATTCAAATGATCCTATAATATCAACTTACAGTAATATAATTTTTTTTAATAATGCTTTAATAATATGAGCGACAATTGACAACGAAACCGTCGCACAAAGGCAGGACGAAGGACCTCATTTACTAACCAGTTAGCGTGAACAAGTTGATGCTGTTCTTACAAAATACGCGGAGATATTTCAGGAAGTATGACCTCCCACAAGGGTGTGCGAGCACCGCATGAAGACTATCGCCATAAAGAAGCACTGCGCCAAGAAATCAATAGGTAAACGGTACCACTGAGGAATGCCCCGTATGAACGAGTTACTACATGCTGCTAAAATCGTCAAGTAAATTTCCACGATAGATTTCAAAGCCGGCTATTACCAAATCCCTGTCAAAGACAGTGACCGCGACAAAACCAGCTTCATCACGCCATTTGGGACATATCGCAACCGACGGCTTCCATTTAGGCTACGGAATGCCTCCGCTACCTTTCAGCGGCTGATGGACTGCATTCGTCGTGAAGTTGGAGTAATAATTTTCGCCTTTTTGGACGATATCATTCTCTCCTTACCGGACTTCGCAGCGTTTATAAACGATATGGCTCTGGTCTTGGAGAAGCTGCAAACAAGCAGCCTACGACTTAAACGATATAAATGTCATTTGACGCGTTTACGAATCAAATATCTGGGACATATTCTCACCACCGAATGCAATACAACAGAATAGCATTCCAGGGAATCCATCTCAGGTGCAATTATTCCTACAGATGTGCAGTGAGACCGAAAGTTCATCGAAAAAACGCCTTTTAAGTAAGCTCATGAAGAAAGTGTAATCCTGATAATAGATGGAGACGGCACAGTTGGTTTTCGATGAAATAAAAACTAAACTAACTACATAAAGTCACCAGATGGTTTACCTGGCTGAATATTCTCCTCTTCTAATTTGAAACCCGCCAGTTTCGTACAAACAACAACATTTCGAGAACAGAATTGGGCATGGGTATAATTTACGAGGTCCATTTCCGCTTTTGATTAGCGACACTGGAATTTAATTAATCAGTTTTGTGATGCAGTAAATCAGACACAATTTAGGATTAAAGCAGAGCCTGACTCCTGGCAGCTAACCAGGTTATTCCTGCAAAATATAATTCGAGAGACGAATTAAAAATAGTACTTATTAACACCATTTTCAATAAATTTAGAGGTAAAGCCAGACAAACTTTAGCACCAAGATATGACGTTAAAACATGGGAAGATTTACGAAAAGCTATTATTGATCATTTTACGGATAAACGCGACTTTGAACAATTTGTTGCAGAATTTTTAAATATTAAAATTAACAAAAACGAAAACTTAATTGAATTACAGCATATAATTCGAAACATGTTAGCTAAATTAATTGCAAAATTAAATCTCAGTAATTTATCTCATAAAACAAGACAGGAAATATTTACCACAAACGCTTTGGACATATATTTGATTAATTTGCCACAAGATATACAATTATGTGTAAGAACTCGAAATCCTAAAGATTTAGAAGAAGCAATTGCTTATATTCAAGATGGTATTAATTTTAAAATCAGATCAAAACAGCATACTCATTTTTAACAGCAAAATTAACAAACCAAATTTTAAAAATGTGCTACAATCTTCTAAACCGAATATAAATCAAAATATTCAATATCAAAACATCTAGAGACCGTCATTTAACCAATTTCCTTTTAGGCAACAATCAAACATATTTAGACAACCCCAACAATTTCAACAATATCCCCGATCACAGTATCCACAAAAACCACCAACTAACGTATTTGCTTCACGAGCGCTACCCCAATCAAGACCGACACCCATGTCAGGAAATTCAACTTCCATACCAAAATTACATTTTCATGAAATTGAACCCGATCAAGTTATTTTAGACGAAGCATCAAACACTTATTATGCACAAATACAAGAGACGATATTGACGTAATTTCGTACGATCCCCCCGAATTTACAGATAATAATCCATCAAAATTAGAAAAGACCGACAGTGACGTAAATTTTATATCACCAGCCTGAAACAACGATTCACCCGATTAAATCGTTTACCATACATTAAAATTCAAAATTCCCCAATTAATTTATTGATAGACACTGGCAGCGAAATCTCTTTAATCAGTCCAGAAGTAATTTCAAAATTGTATCCAAATTCTACAGAACCTATTAATTTAAAATGTCAACTTAATAATTACCTTAAATAATTAGCCACCATTCCTAGTTTTCCCGAATTAAAGTGCACAGGCAATTTTAAAATGATAGTTATTAATTTTCAATGGACATATAAATTTAGTAATAGAAAATCAATCGGAAAATGAACCAGAGATAGAAATTGACAACTTAAATGAATACAAACTCCAACAATACGACATTCAAACCTTATCATTTCAACAACAGGAAGGAATAAAGAAATTAGATAATTTAATTAGAATCGATCACATGAATCAAGAAGAACGAAGAACAATTATAAATATTTGCAAAAAGTATATTGATATGTTTAAACAACCAGAATAAACATTGACTTGTACAAGCAACGTTCAACATGAAATCATTACAAAAAATGAACAACCGATATTTATTAGAAGCAGACGAATCCCACATGCAAATAAAGAAATTATACCCTGAATTGAAAAATTCACTATGTTTTTAACCACAAATAATTATTGTAAAAATATTATATAACGTGTAGGCACAATTATTTAAATCTAAACAACACAGCACGACTCGAGTTTCGACGTTTTATCGTCATTATCAAGTGAATTATAAATTGATGAAATTGTGATTTTATACTAACTATTTTGGAGTGAGGGAATATACCTGCCGCGAATTGTTTGCGGATTGTATCGGGAGGGTAGTACCAGATTAAAAAGTGGCGAAAAGATTAGTTCGGTCTGCTCATTAAGAAGATTTACTGACGGATTACGGCTCTGTTTGAAAACTGCCAATGACTCCAGGAGATTAAGCTTAGCGCCTTTGTTGCAATTATGCAAGATTTTTAGATTATTTATATCCGAGAATTGGTGTTTGCATTCTAAACAATGATTTGAAAAAGAACTAGTGTCTTGATTAAGACGAAAAGCACGATGATGTTCGGAAAAACGAGTTGATACACTTCGTCCTGTTTGACCTACATACACACTATTGCATTCTGAACAACGGATCTCATAAACACTAGATTTTTTCAGAGGATCGACTTTATCCTTTGCATTGAATAGCATGTTTGATAGTTTTCCAGGAGGTTTAAACGCCACTTGATGATTCTCTTTTCGAAAAATATTAGCAATCTGTTTGATGGTTTTTCCAAAGTATGTGAGCGGAATGAACGATGTATTTAAATTAGCTATTTTCGGATATATTAAAAACCTTGTGGTTTACACTTAATAATATATATACATATATTACATAATTTTTTAGTGGGTAAAACATATTAAGTGCGTTAGTTAAGTGTTTATCATGAATTACCACGTAGTAACGGTCGCCACAATCCCTTGGGGTTTGATGACGTTTTTTGTTTATTAGGCTTTGAATGAGGTTAGTGGGGCAACCATTGTCAATGGCTATTGAAATTATTTTATTTAATTCTGTAGCTCTTCTGTCAGTAGTTAAGGGGATGGAGAAAGATCTATGTATTATTGAGTGATATGCAGTTAATTTGTGTGACAGCGGGTGATTTGAGACAAATGGAATTGTTGAGTTGACGTTAGTAGGCTTCCTGTATATATCAAATTCAATTTTATTATTTTGGTGAATTAATGTTAAATCCAAAAAGTGAATTTTGTTGTTATTTTCTATTTCGAAAGTAAATTTAATTTTAGGGTGAGTGCTGTTAATTAGATTGAGAATCTGATCTAATTGACGTGTTGTGCCACTGAAACACGCTATTATATCGACAACATATCTATACCAAAAGGAAATGTGGTTTTTTGCAAAATCAAGTGAGAAAATCTTTTCTTCGATGTTGGACATGAATATTTCAGCTAAGAGAGGACTTAATAGAGATCCCATTGGAAAACTTGTGGTTTGTTGGTAGAATTTATTATTGAATTTGAAATAATTTTAGTTTACACAAGTTTCTAAACATTGATAGAGTTCTGATCTAATCAAGTAATTGCACTGTGATTTATAGAGTAAATTTTGAATAATTTCAAGACATTCTTTAATTGGTATATTGGAGAACATGCTACTAACGTCAAATGATACCAGTTTTGAATTTTTGGGGGTTGTTGTGGATTTGAGCTGTTCGGATAAAGTGAGTGAATTTTTTACTGAATGTTTTGGAGCAAATTTGGTATATTTCTTGAAGAGTTCATTAAGTCTAATTGCTAAATTCCTTGTTACACTGTTAATATATGAACTACGGGTCGTATAGGAGAATCAGGTTTATGAGTTTTAATAAGACCATAGAGCCTAGGAGGTAAGGGATTTTGATGTACGATTTTTAATTTTTTTAAATCTGAGAACAGCACTGTGAAATTTTTTAAAAGGTTTCTGATTTGGGTTTGGAATTTTTGGGTGGGATCTTTTTTTAGGGGTGTTAAGTTTTCAGTTGTAATGAAAACGTTCATTTTATTAATATACAGTTCTCTTTCGAGAATAACTATTGAATTGAATTTGTCTGCTTTAGTCAGGACTAAAGAATTAGAGGATATTTTCGATTTAAGTGATTTTATCACTGTGGAGTCTTTAGCGAAATTGCGGACATAGGATTTTATATGATCTGCTATATGAGCTCTAGGGATGAGAGGTTCTGACACTCTTTTGAGTGCCAGTTCTGATTCTACAATTATTGAGGATTTGTCGGATTTGTTGGTAATAAATGGACTATAATTGGGATTTTGAGAGAGGAGAGCTTGTTCTATAGGGTTAAATGTAACATTAGAAAAATTTGTGAATTTGGGAGCTAGATTGAACTCTGAAAAAACTTTTTGGGGGGCTGCCTTTATATTATTTTTAAGAATAGCTAATTTCTTCTTTAATTTAATATATTTTTTATGATTAACTTTGCTAACATCTTCGCGAACAAAATCATCAAAGATGGTGAATTCTACTGAATGTAATTTGTACGTAAGTTCCGAATGCAATACCTTGAGATAATGTTGAATTGCATCTCTCCTCCGATGAAGTTCTGACCTAACTACTGACAGAAGAGCCACAGAATTAAATAAAATAATTTCAATTGCCATTGACAATGGTCTCCCCACTAACCTCATTCAAAACCTAATAAACAAAAAACGTCATCAAAAAAACAAAGGTTTTAATATATCCGAAAATAGCTAATTTAAATACATCGTTCATTCCACTCACATACTTTGGAAAAACCAGCGAACAGATTGCTAATATTTTTCGAAAAGAGAATCATCAAGTAGCGTTTAAACCTCCTGGAAAACTATCAAACATGCTATTCAATGCAAAAGATAAAGTCGATCCTCTTAAAAAATCTGGTGTGTATGAGATCCGTTGTTCAGAATGCAATAGTGTGTATTGGTGGTTCCTTTATTGCTTCTGTTTATCTTCGTGTCAGCTACTGACGACGTCAACTGACCATCTACTGTCCTATCTGCCTTACGTCACCCTAGCCCTCAGAGCTCAGAAAGCACCTTCGGAATTCCAGAACGATTAGCAATTCCTTTTTTCTCTCCTCCTTTTAACTTTCTCTCTAATCCGACTAACTTATAAATTAGAGGGAAAAAACAGGAAATTGTTTAATTTGGTTAAACCAAACAAAAGAACCTAAAACAATTACGTCTTAGACACTTGAAATAACTTACGGTTTTGTTTTTGTGAATTAATTATCGAAAATTTACGCAACATACCTCATCTTGTGCGGTTCTTAGAATGGACTTAGATTGGAATATGAGTGAATTTCTACAAGGTTTACCTTGCTGATTCTTGGGTGAAAATAGAATCCTCTCCAATCTCCAATGGTGACGATAATCTCACGTAGGTAAATGTGAATTATTTAATTAACTCAACAAATCTCTCAAAATTGTGGATATATTTTTACGATAATCCGAATAAATTTCGAAATTTAAAGAATTCAACCACGATCACCATTAAAAGAATTCTAATCGCGTTCAGAACGAGCGAAAGTCACTGTCGTGAAAAACACCACAAAAAGGACGTGTGCGCTGCTCACAGTTAAAAATTCGAAATTGAATGAACGATAAAAATGTAAAAATAGTTGCATATAATAAATATCTATAAACCAATAAAAATCCTAACAGAATTATAAACTGTTACAGAGCAACTAAAATAATAAATAGACAACTTAAAGAAAATATTCAAAAAGACAAAAATAAAGTTCAATCAAAACAAAAACCTTTTGATATCGAACCAATCAAAGTAGGCCAAACAGTGTTTGTCAGGAGAAATATAAGACTAACTAAACTTAAACCATATGCACAAAAAGTCATCATTAAAAATTTTAAAGATAAATCTTTTAAATTCAAAAATAAGAAAAATAACCCCAGAAAATTAAAAAGAGACTTAGTAAAACGTACTAAGAAGTTTACTAATTTGTTACAGAATGAATCTGGCAATAATCCTGATAATAACTACCCTAGTACGAGCAGAGGAGGATCTTGAAGTAATCGCCATAAATAATTATATTATTCCATTAGAATTAGAAAGTTCTTTTAATATTAAGGTTACACATAAGTTAGTTTACTCTAACGATTTTATTAATTTTCATTACTTGATTAATAATATTACCTTTCAATATGATAGTATATTTAGGATTGTAAAAGAGGATGATTTTACTGATCCAGATTTAAACGAAATTTTGAAACAAGTAAAATATCAAATTGAAACTTTATTAGAATTAATCACTTTACTAGAAATTAATATTCAGGAGGTTCAAACATTCTCTAATAACATGCAAAATGCAATTATTTTCGGACAATGAAATCAAATCCACACACAACTGTTATCGTATTCAGATCTGATTAACACCATAGAACATGTAAACAACATTTACCAAAATGGAGTTATCCCTATCAAAAATAATCACAAGTAATACCATAAGTGATGGCAATTTACTCGAATAAATTTTGTTTTTGCATGAAAGTTTGTTGCTTAGCGATTTTAATGAGTATTTGGAAAGACTATTCCACGACTTGAAACGAATATCGGTGAATGGTTCAATGTTTATATTACAATTTTTATGATATATCTCCTGCAGTATTTTGGTCGAAAAATTCGACATTGATTAAATAACACCTCCCTTATAATCATTTGCATTTACCTTCTTTATATTATACGCCCAGTCATCATAATCGCGGCAAGAGTTTCCATTAAAGTTTTGCTAACAACTGGTAGTTTTTATCGGCGCAGATTTCTTCAAATCGTTTCCAAACACACGATCTCGTTTAAGTTTGATTTTTTGGTGCAGAACTTGTCACCGTCGCATTTATTATGGATGATGAAGTGTTACCAAACCTTTTGATTTTATAACCTACTTGCAACTGACATACGTAGAAACAACGTTTTTCGCATTTGTCGGGAAATAGCTAACTTCAGGTTATTCAGGTGAATAAATAGCAACTTGGTGTTTATTCACTTATAAATTGACGTGATTGGCTAAAAAATATCACATGCCTCATTTTCATTGGCTACATGCAATAGGAGTGGAATAGTCACTATTACTATTCATTATTGTAGATTAAAATTAATTTTGTTATTGATAAAATGTTAATTATTATTGATTGTCCTGTAATCGAAAACGTAAAATTGATATTGTATAAAATTGTAAAGGTACGGTATGCGTCGAGCGTAATTAAAACTAATTGTAAAAATTTGGCATTGTCATCAAACAAATATGGATTTTTAGAGGCATTTGCGAATTTAGAGGACAAATATATAATTTCGATTGAATTACAACCGAAATACCGAGGCAACTGTACAACTAATTTCTTGCAAAATAGTGTTGAAAATTGTACGCTAATTAAATTAAATTCCGTAAATAATAATGTTATTCAATTTAAGGACAATTTTGTAATAGTTTTAAATCAATCGCAATACTTAAACTATAAATTTAAAACGCAAGGAATGCTAGATAGATAGATGTAGTATGGGTGGCACCAGCGCCTATTTCACCGCGACCTTTACAGGTCTATTGTGGATCCCTGTTTATCTCAGATGACCAGCTCTAGCTTTGCCTCTTTGATTAGTCCTATTAGCCCTGCCAGAGGGGCTTGGGTATAAGTCTCCGCGCTTGGGTTTGTAGTGCCTAGCTTTTGATATCTAATCCTTGCTAGACCCTCGCAGTGGCATAGGATGTGGAACGAGTCCTTTTCTTCCTCTAGGCAGAATTTGCATGATGCTTCTTTCACCAGGCCTATTTTGCTCATATGTTTGTTGAGCTTGCAGTGTCCTGTTATCAGGCCTACTATTGTTTTGACCATTTTCCTGTCTTGGTTCAGGAGTTCGGTCGTGAATTTTGGCGATTGTTTCTTAAGGAACTGTTTCGCCTGTCTCTGTCCTGGTGAGTTCGTTCACCAGGTATGGGCCTGTGTCTCCATCCATTTTTTTATGGATCGTTTGACTGCGGTTTTGAAGATGCTGCAAGAGGGTTCCGGGCCAATTACTGCTTTTGACGAGCCTTGTTTGGCCAATTCGTCTGCTATGTCATTCCCCGGATGTCCTCCGTGTCCTGGGACCCATGTGATTGTTCCTTTTTTGTGACAGCCAAGTTGGTTAAGAGCGCGTATACAGTCCCACACTAGCTTAGATTCGACCTGTGTGGAGCTTAGTGCTCTTAGTAGCGCCTGGCTGTCGGAGAATATAGCAATTGACCTACTTTTGGTGTCTTGTCTTGCTATTTCTCTTGTGCAGTGGTGAAGAGCTATCGCCTCTGCTTGGAACACCGTGGTGTCCTTGGTGAGACTGACAAAAATCTTTGTCTCGGGTTTTGTGCCGTATATACCTGCTCCTACCCCTTTGTCGGTTTTTGAGCCGTCCGTAAACCAGCATGATTCTGCTTTGGTAGGTTGGCCTTCGACCCAGTCCTCTCTTTGTGGGATTAGAACCTTGTATTTCTTTTTGAAATTGTATTTTTTCACCATGGCATCGCTAGGCATTGCTGTAATCGCGTTAGCCTTCAGCTCGTCTTCTAGCCATTGGTGCGTTTTTCCGTGTGATCGGATTATGGGCGCCTGTCCTTGCATCAGTCTGTATGATACGGACCTGGCTTCTCCTTGAATGAAGATGTGTAGTGGTGGTATGTCCAATATGGCTTCTAGGGCTGCTGTTGGGGTGGTGCTTAGGGCTCCTGTTGTACTGAGACATGCTAGTCTTTGTGTACTGCTCAGGAGTCCTATCGCCCCCTTTTGCTTTGTCCTAGTCCACCACACCACTGCTCCATAGGCTATCATATGTCTTATTACCCTGGTGTAGAGCCGTAGAGTCAATTTAGGGTTTAGTCCCCAATTTTTCCCGCACATTCTGCGACACCTGCCCAATGATATTGTTGCTTTTTTGGTGGCTTTTGTGATGTGTGTTCTCCACGTCATTTTGGCGTCAAAGGTTACTCCCAGGTACTTTGCCTTCCCTACGAAGGAAATTTCCGTACCCCCGAGCTTCAGTGGCTTTAGGCCTTGCAATGCTCGTCTTTTTGTGAATACGACAATTTGTGTTTTTTGTGGATTGATTGTCAATCGCTCCCGTTTGCACCAATTGTCTACTATGTTTAGGGCTCTTTGTGCTCGCTCCGAGACAACTCCCGCGAACCGGCCCCTGACAGGTGCGGCACCTGGAACTACTACAGTGGCTAATCTCCAGTCCTTTCGGTCGGGCCTTTTAGGTCTTTGGCTGGGATTGTCTGGCTTGTTGTGTTCTGCCAGAATTGTTGAGGCTGGAAAGTGGACTTTTAATAGTTCCTTGAGACTTTCCTCTATTGTTTCTGTGTAGGTTTCTTCCGGTTTCTTGAGGAAGCCTACCTCTTTGGCAGCACTGCCGTCCTTAGCCAGGACTTTGTGAATTCTAGAGCATGCCTTTGTTATGTTGAGTAAGCTTTCCTCTGTAGGTGTCCCAGTCTTGGTTGTTTTTGGCCCTATTGAATAGCCTTCGAACCTCGATCCTCATCTTTTGGAGTTTTTGGTTCCACCAGACTGTTCTGCAGCCCCTCTGCTTTGCTGTTTTTTTCGGGCAGTTTTCCAAATAAGCCGTCCTGATGGCGTCATTGATTTGTTCCACTGCCAGCTCCAGCCTATCAATCTCTCTTGTCGATGCTGTACCTCCCTTGAGAGCTTCTCTGAGGGACTCTTTATATCCTACCCAGTTCGTCTCTCTTGGGTTTCTGTACTTGTTCGTCATGAGAGATGTGACTAGATCGAAGCGGATTTGCCTGTAGTCGGAGCACGATGGTTCTTCTGACACATGCCAATTCGCTATACTATCACTCATTTTCCCGGTACAGATCGTTAGGTCTAGTACTTCTTTACGGTTTTTCGTGATGAACGTGGGCTTATTGCCGATATTGGTCACTATAAGTCCCTCTGCGGAGATAAAGTTAAGTAAAGACTCACCTCGTTTGTTGATGTCCGAGCTACCCCAGAGCGTGTGATGCGCATTGGCGTCGCACCCTATTATGAGTTGGTATGCCTTCTCCGCGCAGTATGCAACTATGTCGCTTAGTATACGCGGAGGGCATTCTCTCTCATCTCCTGGGAAGTAGGCTGAGCAGATGACCCAGCTCCTCTCTCCTTCCTCCGTCCTGGCCGACATGATGCCTGTAACAGAATCTTCAGTGCATAATTGCGGTATTAGTGTACATTTGACTCTATCACTGTGAATTATGCATGCCCTTGGCCTTTCGGCGTTTGGGCTGTATATTACATGAGAGTGTTGTGGCGCTAGGCCTGCTATTTTCCCTCGGAGTAACCAAGGTTCTTGCAGGAGGATGCGGCTTTTGCGTGTTGAAGGTTCACCTGCAAGTTTTTTATTCCTCTTCCGCTATTGAAGAGGAGGGACATCTTCAGGCTCTTCCTCCGTGGTCTTGTCCTCCTCCATTGGAACCGCGTCCCCCTTGGCCGATGGACTTAAGAGGGGACTGATCCCGCTGGCGAAGGGTTGACCTTCTTTGGGAGAGTCATGCCCTGGTTCCACGTTCTCCCCGGCCTCGCTTGTGCCTTGGGTCTCCGCTGGTTTCTCAAGGGTAGTGGCCTCCGGACTCTGCCTTGGTTTATTCCCTTCCGTTGTCCTACTATTCTCCTTGATACGCAGTCGAAGCCTCCCGTATCCGAAGAATGGGTAGTGGTCCAATTTAGATAACTCCTCTTTGGACTCTTTATCAATGGAGAATGTCCATATCACACATTTAGCCTCCGGGGTTTTCCCCCATACAGTCCACAGGTGTGTGTTTAGGTCCCGGTTCCCGATTCTCAATCGTTTTAGGATCCTGTCGGCCTCTAGTCTGTCCTTCCCCTCATCCGGGACGTATGCCGTGCACACCCATGGCTTGGGAATCTCGTCCCCCTTCAACACCCTGAGAGACGCTCCCTCCCATGGTGTCAGGATTGGGACTGTCTCCCTTAGCCATTGTGCGCTGGCCTCCTCGGCGCAGGTTATCATTAAATATCCCGGTCTCTGTGTGCACTTCGCGAAGCGGACTTGTGGCTCTTGCTCCGGTATGTGCTCGTATGCCGTCATGATGGCTTCTTGGACTGCCTTCAGCTTGTCCTTGTCGAGCTGGGTTTCCGGGAACCTTTGGTACGCTATGGCAACCTTGACCGATGTTACGGCTTCCGTGAAGGTTGGCCCGTCCCTTTTGGTCTTTTTTGTCTGCCTAGGCGTGCTGCTATCCGATCTGGTCCGCTTTGTGGGTCCTTTTTCGGATTTATGAGCACCCGCGGACATTGTTTGCCCTTGGGGTGCCTTCTTTGTTTGCGCCCCGGGCCTTGTTTGTTCTTGGGGTTTTTTCTGCCCCTTGCGTGCCTGGCTGGCGGTGAAGTTAGCCTTGATTACGGCTCTTTTAGCCTGGATGTAATGCTTATATGTTTTGTTTTTGTTTATGTTTTGATAATGGCACGTTGAGATGCCGAAACTATAGTAAACAGAAAGTAAATAGTGTTATACAAACAAAGTTACAAAGTGTTTTTGTTTATACTCAAACATGTATAATGAAGTAGAAGTCTCAAAAATTAATAACATTTCTATTTATTTTTTTATATATATTATTAGTATTTTTTTATTATTATTCTCATAGTTAGTAGTTAATACGTTTGAGAAATATTCTAATATAAATTTTACTTACCTTGTGTGATGCTTTGATGGGTGTATTCGATTTGAGGTCACCAAACCATTTTTAAAGACTATCTGTGGATAATTCCTAAAGATGCGATAGCATTAAAGTCACCTAACGGCAAAAAACTCCCTACAAATGCGCACGTGGTTCAGCCACTTTTTTGGCAACGACGTATACCTATTCTTTTAAAATTGGCGAGTTCAGTGACAATATCGTCGTTGGATAGTGTGCGTGTGCACATGTGCAAGTTTTCTTAATTTAAGTTAAATGTGAATGTTAATATGTCAAAAATTAGTGTGTACCTTAAAGCTCTCGACTGTCTCTGAATGGTAAATATACTAGTGATTTTAAAAATGTAATCTTTGACGCAGAGAACATTATTTTAGGCATTTCAAATAATGAGAAATAATACTCACAAAAATGGCGTTGTTGTTTTTTTAATCGATTAGTGAATGTACTTAATTTTAGTTTAGTTTAGGTTATAGATTCTTGCATTGCTGTTTAGGTGATAAGGCTTTGAATTATAATTCCAAATTACCATAGTATAGTCACTCACAAACTCTTTAACGTGCATTTAATCATTTTTAGTTCATTTTACAGAAAGAAATACGTTCAAACTAGTGTTGCTTTGATATAGCCTTGCTATTTTGTAAAACGCAAATTATTGAATTATTTAATTGCCTTTGCTAATTTATTTTTAATTACATCAACCTAAATTCATTTCTAGTTCAAAATTACCATTGTATAGTTACTCACAAACTTTTTAACGTACATTTAATCATTTTTAGTTCATTTTATAATTTTATTAATTTATAAAAAAATTATTTTATAATTGATATTATTTATTATTAATGATAGTATGTTAGTAATATTATATATAGATGGGTCTATTTATGGTAGTATGTAAGTAGTTGATGTAATTATTTTTCGAGAGCGTAGACTGCAATCATGTTTAACCTTTAAAACAATCACGCATAAGTTACCTACTATTAACTTCCGTTTCTTACTCAATGTCTCAGTTATATTTACTTTAATATATTCAATATTAATGATAACACCTTCGAACATCAACAAATTACGCTACGACTCGTCGCTTTAAAAATAGTGTGTCTGTGCCTGTGATAATATTCATGTATTTCGATTCAATTGCTACTTGGCCAATATCTAGGGAAGACGGAAAGGATTGCTGGATCGGACAGGATTCAGGGCCGTTGGGATAATGGCAGGATGTGTACAAAAAATGTAAGTTGTACTCATTATTTCCAGCTTTTCCTTCTTTTCAATTCAGGGTTTTTTTTCTAGTAGCAAACAATTATTCTTTCGTTTTTTCAGAACAAAAAATTAATATCGTCGCATATATTCCCACTTCCGTATTGTTCTTCGTTTAAATAAAATATTAAAACTCAACAAACGTCATTAAAGGATCATCACTGGGTTGTCGAGATTTTATGGATTTTCAAGGACGTAGGGGGTGATAGAAGGATAGGGCTATCTGTAAAACTGATTTATGTGTCGTTGACGATGGATGCTTCTACTTTGTTATAGAAAGTTGACGCTTTTTGCTTTAAAAAACTCGCTTGTTCCTCGCTCGTGTTTTTAAACGCCAGTTCGTGCAATAAAGTATCACTTTTTACACTTGTACCTTAAATAACTCTAATAGGTGTGTTTAATTATTTGTGATTTATGTGTTTATCGATGAGTTTATTAATTTAATTTTTAAAAATTACGTTAATCAAGATACCTGTGGTAGCATTAAGAAGACTTTTTCAATTGTAATTACGATGTTCGATCTTTTTGAGAAGAGTTTGGTTTGCTGTGGTTATTATTGTACTTAATCATATCGAAATTAATTAGAAATCAGATACATGAGAGCTTTTAGTTATTTTAGTAGGTAGTTAGAATTTATGAATTAATTCATTTAACTAAAGAAAATTTTCAGTGTCAATTTGTGAGTGAAAGAGTGCACATCGGTGTTGACCTTCTACACATTCGCCGCTCAAAATCACAGATAAGCCTATTAGTATTATTGTTGCTAACACCTTAAGGTGACTTAAAAAAAGTATATTCATGTACGTAGTAGAATATTAGTATAAAGCGTAATCACTATAAACAGTAGCCATGCCGGAGGCGAGAGCAGAGTAGAGGAGCGCGGGGTCGCGGCCGACCTCGCCGCTCCGTCCGATATGGAATTCTCCTCGGCCGCTAGCAAAAAACAATTGGATCTATCAATTAAATATAAACAGTCGGATAAAGGCCCATTTATTATTTACGACGAAAATAATTCAACAGAAATGCTTAGATTACACCCGATGCACGTAGGGCACATATTACATAGTATTCCCGATGTTAGAAATAAAATAGAAAAAATTACGCCCATTGGAAAAAATCGTGTTAAGGTTATCCTTAAAGATTACATTACCGCAAACTCTCTGATAGACCATCATTTTTTTAAATCCAAACTTATGATTGCTTATGTTCCTAAACACTTAGTCGAAAAGAAAGGAGTTATAAAAGGATTAGATACGTTTTTCTCGGAGAAATTTATATTGGAATGCATACAGTTAGATATTAAAGTTTTAGATATCCGCAGAATGAACCGGAAAAAAATAATGGAAGACGGATCTGTCACATATACCCCAAGAGAAACAGCAGTACTCACATTTTCTGGCTCATCACTGCCCCTGTATGTTTATGTTCTTAGCGTCAGATTTGAAGTAGAAACGTATATTCCCCCTGTTTTACAGTGTTTCAATTGTTTCAATTTTGGACATATGAGTAAGCATTGTAAAGGTAAAAAGAAATGTAAAATTTGTTTAGAATCGCATGAAGGATATTGTAATCTTCCTTCAACAAATAAAATTTGTTTTCACTGCAAATCCACAAAACATAATTCTTTATATAGAAACTGTCCCAGATTTCTTGAACAAAAATCAATTAAAGAACTTATGACTCGCCAAAACTTATCCTTCAACGAAGCAAAACAATTAAACAAAATGTCCTCATACTCGAGTGCAATTAGATCGAACAGATTTACATTATTAGCAAATGCACCAGAGTTTCCCTCTTTACCCCATTCGCATCCACACAAATTAAATTACACAACGCCCACCCACTCTAGTATCTCAATTAATGGTAACAAAAAACGTAAACCAACCTCCCCCATTAACTATCCTGCAGTTATTATACCCAAAACAAATTCGAATAACCTTAAAGTCAAGCCCGTTGTACCCAACCCGTATAGAGATGAATTTATTAAATATAAATCGGAAATCGCAAACATAAATTGATGCATTTGTACAGGGAATTATTAGAGAAAAACAAATATTTAAAGAGGACGACATTCAAAAATTAAATATTAAGAACACTATTATTACATATATGAATGATACCCCGGGCCCATCAGGAAAATGTACTACTGACACACAGAAATGTTCAGACATCGACAGTGATGAGGACATTACAGATAAATAACAATGCAACCTACAAAATTAAAAATTATGCAATGGAATGCACGATCTTTAAATTCAAATAAACAAAGTTTAGCTGCTTTTCTTATGAATGTAGATATTGATATATGTTTATTTTAAGAAACATGGTTAAAACCATGCCAAAATTTTCAAATCCCAAATTTTAATGTCGTACGTTACGACAGACCTGCAGGTAAAGGTGGAGTTGCAATTATGATTAAAGAATCAATTAAATATAAAGTTATCAAATTTTTAAATATAAATAATGACTTAATTGAATTATGTGGTATAGAAATACTTTATAAACAACATCCTCTCATGCTGGTATCAATTTACAAACCTCCTAATGTACGAGCTACCTCCCAAAATTGGAATAAATTGGTCAGTCAAATGTCAGGAAACTTCCTAATCGGTGGA